>JAEIII010038849.1:1608-18999 GCA_018905755.1 Drosophila ohnishii | reverse complement strand
ATATTCTATTATTTTTCGATAAATTTAAAGTAAGGTTTAAATATATTTAAAACAATATTTTTGCTAAATCTTAGTATAATCTTATAAGTTTATTAACAAACATAAATTGTGGAATATTGTTAGAGGCTTTACTGAAAGGGGTACTTAAAATTAAAGGTAAAAAGATGTCCTTTAATATAAAATCCTTCTTAAAATAATTCAAAAATCTATTCTATATTTTCCTCGTACATTTCGTTGAGTGCCCATAAGCCCCCGAATTAATTGCGTTATTTTAGCAGCTTCGAATTGACTTCGCCTGAATACAAACTAAGGCACTAAGGCACTGGGCACTCGTGCCCACACAGACCATAGAAAAAGCGCAACAGGACCAAAATAATTGCGCGTTAAACATGTGCCAGGCAACACACACAGACGGAGAGAGAGAGTGTGAGAGAGCGAGAGTCCTTCTGCCGAGAGAGCCTCTAAGGACGACATTGAAAGCCGAGGACAGCCGAGGCCCAGAGAGTGGCGACTGGAAATGTTCAACTGGTTGCGTTTTCACAAGCAACAGGATACGCTGGAAGCCAGGCAGAACATCGCCAGGGACGACAAAAACATCGCACACTCACACTGCACACTCAAAGGACCCGCGACAACAACAAGGAACACAGAAGCCGGAGCAGGAGCAACAACCACAAGGCATAGAAGGCAGTCGCGTGCTTTAAGCTTGAATACCAAAACAATTTGAGCGCACAATAAAATTCAATGGGCCCCCCAAAAAGGCGAGGCGGTGGAAAGGACGAGGTTAGGCTGGGCAGAAAAAAAATAAGCTGAGGAGGCAGCAAAAGGAAAATGTGCCAATGCGAGGTGGAAAAGGAAAACTAAGAGATGGCGGAGGGTGAGAAATGAGGTTTCATTGCGTGTGAAAGGAGCAGCAGCGCCTGTTGAAGGACGAACGGCATTAGAATGCTGCCAAGGGAAAAGCACACACGAGAGGTGAACTTGGAAAAAATCAACCTATAAATCGACCATTGATTGATCCATAAATCGGAGTAGGTTTTACAATAATATTTTGAGCAAAAAATAAACTATAAATTGTTGCATATTTTTTCAATAAATCAGAAAACTTTGCTAGCCTATAATTATTAAAGTAACTTAACTCCTGTTTAATTTTCTTCTAATAAAAATGCTAAAAAATATTTTATTAGGTCAACAATTGGATCCAAAATTGAAGTCTTGATTATATTTATTGGATATATAAATTTATATAAATCACAAATCTTCAAACACGCCTCATTGAGCATTAGAATTAAAATTAGAATTTATTAAATTTTTAAGTTAATGAAACTTACATTTTGATAACAAAGCTCCCCTCCTATAATATTTATAAATATTCTTGTATATTTTTCTGCCAGTGTAGTCAATGTTTACCTGTTAGCCAGCCAGTCATCGAGGGATGTTTGGGTTGAGCCCTCACCACTGGAAGTCGGGATGTTGACTGGCGATTTTCGCAGGACTCGGAAAAGGTATGCAGCGTCTGTCGATTAAGATGCCGGGGTCGGAGGCAGTGGTATTGTTGGTGTTTCTGTGTGTGTTGCATGGGGGCTTATGGGCCAGGACTCGTGACAGACAACGAGGACCTGCTTGACTGCCAGGATGGCTGGGCTGGCAGCTTATCAATTTGTATGCCTGCAGATATTTATTTATGAATATCCTTTGGAACCTCGCCGGTCCTCGCCCGCCTTTATGGGGTACACGAAATGCCGAAATGCTGAAATGCCGCGTAATCCTGGCGCACACCTTTCGCCTTCGGCCAAGGGTCCTTGCCTGCGTCCATTTTTTCCTCGGCCTCGGCCTCTGCTTTATGTGTGTCTCTGTCTCCGGATCCAACTTCTCCATTACTCTCTGCCTTTTTCTTGTACATTTTTTGGGGTCTTTCCGTCGTCTCCGGCATTTTCACGAGCCGTTGCTTAATTTTATTTTTATTGCAGATTGATTTTTTCAGATTAAGTTTTCCATTTTACAAGCGTCGGCGGCTCTTTTAGCATTTTTCCTGCGCTGTTTTTTTTTTTGTGGCTGAGAAAAATGTGTTGCCTACTTTTTGGGGTGATTTTGGCTTGAGGCTAAAAATTTTTAGGGGTTAAGGATTATTTGTTTCTAGGCGAAACTATTATAAATAACATTTTTTATGATGGGTTATTAATTAGTTTATAGATCCAGTATAATAAATAAATTTAAATAAATGGTAGATAAATTATAAATACTTAAGATATTCCAGGCTATAGCTTCGAAATGTGTTTTATGTATTCTTTTTAATATTTTTAATATAAATATGCTATAATAAATATTCTATAAAATGTTCTTACATCATTCTGTGTACTTAATTCAGTTTGTATGCTGCCAAGTCCCACAAAAAACCTTGAAAGCTCTTCTTCAGCGTAAATTTCAAGTGATTATAACTTTTCCAAACATGTTTATTTTTTTTCGCCAACATTTTTTGTCGTCTGGCAAAAGAAATGTGTTGTGCCTACAATCCCGGCTTCAATTAGCCGCGCAGAAACAAAAAGAAAACAAAAACATAAAGCAAACAAACTGGTGAGCTAGAGCTTCTCTTCCCTCTCCCCCGGCTGTCTCGTTTTTTTTTTTACCAACCTCGCTAACACACAGAAAACTCCAAGTAAAAGTAAAACATTTTCATGCAAATGCTTTTGTTTAACCATGGAATATCCCCGACATTTGCACACATCCTCGCCGAGTCCTGCGCGTGTGAGAGTCTTGCGGCGAAAGTTTTCACCCGGCACGCTCGCAGCCAGTGCAAACAAAATCAAACCGAGCGCAGTAAAGCAAACCAATATTGACCCACGGTCAGGTCAGGTCCAGGGGTCAGAGTGAGTTTGGGGTACGCTGGGAATCTAGGACTAGCAGGGCAGATCAATAAAAAAAAATCCAGAAACCAGATGGAACATGGAATATCGACTACGAGTTAGCCGCCTTACTGTGAGCTCTTTGCGAAACGTGTTGAATATTTTATTTTCCGGGTTATTACTTCGAAAATTGCCTACTTTTTATTATAAAATAAAGATTTTTAATTAGGAATATACAAAACAATTTTAAAAAGTAAGACTTGATACATTTTTTACATTTTGTCTTAGGAAGTAGCACCCTTCTAATATCTTAATTTTAATATTACATTAAAGACGTAAAAAAATATATATAAAATCCACATCTAAGTGTGAAAAATTATGCCTTTTAACATCTGCTTCCCATCGATAACTAAGGCAAAAAATAAATCCCACGCTAATTGCTGGCCCATTAAATTGGCTTAGAAATCTATTTTGCGAAATGGCCAACTGAAAGTGCAACTGTCATCGAGCTGGTTGACCAGCTGGCATTTTATCCCTGACGTTTATGTCAACTAAATGCGTAAGCTTATTTTGCATTCGCCATGACACTCAATTAATGGCGACCAAGGACTCAAGGACCAGGGACAGAGGAATGAGGTACGAGGACCAAGTTCCGCCTAATCCTTTGCACACTTTCAATGGCTACAACTTAATTATGTGGAAGCCCCAAGAAAGACAGCCCGAGGAGCACTTGACGCTAATGCCGGGGCCACTTGAATTTTAAATCCCCAGCCTCATCCGGTTTTGCATTTACTGGCAGGGAAGATGGCAGAATTAAGGGGGAGCCTGGTAGCTATCCCTAGAAAAGGTCTTTACTTTAAAATATGTATTTTATATAATTTTAAAATTTAAATATAAAAAGGAATCTAATAAAACCCCTAATCCTTCCTCCCAAAATTCACCTATCTTTCCAAAAAACTTAATTTGTATTATAAAAAATCTTAATAATTTCTCTAGACCCTCAGTTAGGGCAACCGAAAAAGGTCCTGCGAAAACACAACTTAAGTACTTCATTACGATTTTAATTTGGAATTTTACCTGCCCGAACGCCTCCTCCGCTTCACCCTCTCCCCCTGGCCAGCTTGGTCTTCTTAATTAGAACAATTTGCCGGGACGACAAGTGGTCTTAACATAAACTTGAGTAAATGACGCAAAAATCGCGACAAACCAGCCATTGTCATTGCCATTGTTGGAGTTGTTTTATGCGTCCTGCGTTCTCATCGTCCTTGTTGTTGTTGTGAAATGTTCAATGCAAATAGTTTAACAGACAGATTTTGCCTACGACCAAGTCTATTTACCAAGTCGAGTTAATTGAATTTTCATGCCGCTGAGAACAATGGCCCATAGGCTCAAAACGCTTTATTTGACAAAGTAATTAACTCTGAATAATGTGCGAGCAAGGAAATTGCCAACGACTGGGTCATAATTTGTTGGTAGCCTGGAAATTCCTTTTGTTAATCGAATGGGAAATGCGCGACTCTTGGCGCGAGCTCAATCAATTGATATCGATCAGTGCGAGTCGCATAGCTGCTGGCGGGAAAGTGAAAAGTTCACACCATCACCAGAAATGAAACATGGCCAACAGCCAGCAGTTTGACTGATGGCACGAGGCGGCTCCAAGGGGGTGGATTATTGGGGTGCGAGGTGGTGGGATGGCTGGGTGACGGAGCGGCAGCCCTCAAGGACAGCCAAGTGGGTTGGCCTTAGCCAACTTGTTGCTTGGTGGCCATGTCAAAAGGCACAAAAAGCCAAGGCATGGTGGCTCCCTTGGGGCTTCGGCTAGAACAGTTTAGGAAACCTCTGTAGGTCAGTGATCAAGGGACTTAATGGCTTGTAATTCCACAAGGAGAGATGACATTCTCTGGGAGAGGTGCTCTACAAAAGGATGTGAAAATAGATTAAATAAATTACCAGGAGCTCTACGAAAATCTCTTGAGATGTAAGTACTTTTTTTAACTTCTAACATTTTCTGGTTTTCACAGAATACCTTGAAACACCTTTTACAATAATTCCAAATCTTTAAAGACTTTTATAGATAGAAACTCACCTTAAGTTTAATTAAATATTTAGTAATGCCACCTATTTAGGTCCTTAGTATAGCTTAAAGATCGCCCACAACTACAGCAGATACCTTTCGCCAAATCCTAATTTATTTACTCGCTCATTTCCTGCTAAATATCCGATTTGTGTCCTTGCGAAAAATACGAAATTCGCCGACATAAATCTCAATTTAGTCGCCTTCGCATTCGCGTTCTGTCCCCTGCTTTTGGGGGTCACTCCTTCGCGGGTGGGTAGCGCAGCTCAAACACAATTAGAGGAGCGTGGAAAGACCACCGGCAGGAGCAGCCGGACTCGGGACTCTCCGGTGACAAGGCGTGGAGTGGGCGTGGGTGGAAACTTTTCGCTTTGGTAAGCAACTGACGCCATTTTAATAACGCAAATTACAGTCAGCGTTGTATAAATTTAGTTCGCAATAGGTGGTTGAGGATTCACGTGGGTGGTGTTCGGGCGGCTAGGTGGCTTTTTATTGGGGTGGCTAGAGGTGGCCCTGAGCAACTGTTGCTGGCACATATTGCAGCTGTTGTTGTGGAATGTTGACGATGCCTGGCTTTGTTGTTTTCGCCATGGCCGCCAGCAGCAGAGAGAACGCCAAATAGATGCATAAATTGCCATGGATATATAGGCAAGTTATTAAAGCCGTTGGCTTGGCTTAATTGGACACATTGGCTCCATCGACTCAATAGAGACTTTAAGCCCTTCAATGACAATTGCTGAAAGGGGAATTTAATTGCAAACAATAGCTGGCTTACCTGAGCTTAGTGAGCCGAGAGTGTTTAGAGAGACTTAATCCACTTTAAACTCGGCATTGAAATGGTCACGAAACGAGCCTGAAAGCCAATTTAAATATGAGAGATATTTAGACAGGAATTGTATGATATTTTATGTTTAAATTGAGATGAACGAGGTAACATATTTCTGAGAACTTTGCGGAAATTTATTAAAGGCTTTTAACGATCTAATGAGTGGTTTTTGAATTATTAAATTATTTAACTTTGAACATGAGACATCTAACTGGTCGCAAAACGAGTTCAAAACCCTATTTATATATCAAAGATATTTATTTTCTAAATAATACCCCTCAAGAGAAGGGAGTGCTATGAAAATCGCCAAATATCACAAACTAATGAGTAGTCTTTCCACTTCAAACTGTAAAGAGTCCTTAACAATTCATATTATTTTACGTTCAGCGAACTAAAACATACTATTCTAGCAAGTAATTAATATTTCCATGCTAAAATCTAAAATATTCAAGTACTCTTTTAGTGCAAAAAACATCCAAAGAGAGTGCTCTACACAATGTCATAATTTTAACCAACTAATGAGCAGCCATTCTATGGTAGAAACATTATACTGTAGAGAGCTCCTGCCCGATTTTCCTATTCAAGCCAGTAAATTCATAAAAATCGCATAATGAACGACGGTAGCCGCCAGAGGAGGTCCTTGTTCTTAAAGGATTGTAGTATCTGTGCGGGACAGCACAGCACAGCGGGCTCCTTTCACCTCCTGTGTACATCCATCCTTTCGAGAACAGTAAGCCAGAACGCCTGGCAGCCGTCCAACTATGGAGGATACCCAACAATTGTTGCCATGGCTACTCTCATCATCAATGTGCTGTTGCAATTTTGCGTCATATTGTTTGCTGATTTCGCCTCTCGGGGGAGAGGTTCCAAAAATAAACAGGCGAACTCGACTCGACTCGATTTCAGCAGGCAGAAAGTCTCTCTGTTGTTGTGTGTGTGGGCGGCTTTTTGGCCGCCAATCAAGCAATGGCCGCTTTTGGCTAATGATAAGCCTTGTTTTGTTGACGTTGTTGCCGCTGCCACTGGCTGCCATAAAATCATTATTATTGGCGTATTATGCTGTCAGTGATTTTAATTTAAATGTTGAATTTATCTTGCGTCCGCAAGTAATGCGCTTAAATTGTGTATTTATTATGCTTCGCAGAGTTTTAAAACTCGATAAAGCCGTGAGGGCGGTGAGTTATTTGTTTGGCTTTCGGTTTTGCGAGGCTCAAATCGGGTTTAATAAGTAATAATTAAGTCCGATGAGAGCGTATTTTTGAAAATATTAATAATGTTTATTATTTTAATTATGCTTCACTCCATCCTCTCTTTTTGCCACCAAAAAACACACAAACAATAGATAGTTTTATGACGTGTTTGAGTTTATTCTGTATTTCTGTATTGTATTTAAATGAAATTGTTCTCTTTTAAACGCAACGCACAAAGATTAAATTATATATTTAGGTAATTAAATTTAGAATTAATCAAACAATAAGTAATAGTTATAGTTATGGTAATTAAGTTTCGCTTCTAACAGTAAACAGTAAACGTACTCATTAAAATTAATGTATGTATGGTGAGTTGTTATAATGGAAACGTTTCTCATTTGTTTTTTTTTTTTTATTTCTTTAAAGCGCGTCGTCACTGATAATAATTATAATATTTTAAGCTTCGAAATCAGTGTTTGAAGTGGATTATTATATTAATTTTATTATTATTGCAAATGTAAACAAGTGTCCGTCGGAGTGATTAACTTTTTGCGGTTTGTGAAATGTGAAATGTGAGAATGCCTTTCTAGGACTAGAGCTAAATGTAGAGTTTATATATCGTAATTTGCTTATACAAAAATATATATATATATCCAAGTATGTATATTGGTGTATTGAGTTGTGGGTTTTTCCTTACTTTTGCCTTTAATTGGTATTTTTGCTTGGCTTTTACTCTCGTTTCGCTTTTGAAATGTGTCAATTACCCTTAATATTTATTTAAACTTTAATTTATTTTAATTGAGCGGAGAAACACTCAAAAATATGTCCGAATGCTTGGCATGCTCTTTCTCGATTTACAAAGTATACTTAGCATTACGAAAAGTTAAAAACAATTACAATTCCGAATTGCGTTAAACACGGTTAAGAAATGTGCGTTAAGTATATGCCGCAGGACTTGAATTATTAATTAGCTTTACGAAATAATTAAAATATATATATTTAGATATAATTTATTTAGAATTAATTTAAGTAACGGAATTCGCACTGAACCATCAATAATTGTTTATAAATATTTTCCCTACTTGGTTTAGAAGACATTTTAAAATGAAAATTTACCGGATTTATTTTTAAATTAAATTCTTGCTTCTCGACTACTTTAAAGGCTTTTTCTTTCCTTGCAGGAAATACTTCTCAAATTGTGTGTGTATTTAATTTTAGAATTAAGCCTGGCTTGGGGCTCTAAATTTAATTAATTTCATTTCATTTTAAATAGAACTTAAAACAAAATTACTGAATGTGTTGTCGCTCCTCTTATGTGTCGCTTGGCGCGATTCTCATATATATTTATTCTCTTTATATATGTATATCTCTGCCAGATCTGTATTTTCGTCGTCCTGGTCTCGGACTCATCTCATTCACGCTCTCCACTCGCTGTCTCTCTGCATCCTTGTTATCCTTTTTAGATAGTTAGATTTCACTCGCATTATTTTCAAATTGGAATGACCTTCATTAGAAACATGTACTTTTTGTTTTTTTTTCTTCTCTTCTCTCTCTGTTTTCTCTCTTTTTTGATCTTTACAACCCTTTTTTAGGCTTACGTTTTAATGATAGTTTCACTTGTTATTTTTGCTTTTCTAAATGTTTTGGCTGTTTTTTTGTTTGTTTTTTTTTAATATAGGAAAGGGTGCAAAAGTATGGTTTTCTTTTGTTTTTTTGGAGTGCTTTACTCCCGGCAATTTTGGCTTTGTTTTTTTCGGTTTTTTTTTTTTCGTTTGTTGGAAATAGTAAAGTTTCGAAATTTCAACTGACGTTCAAATATTTTTAAATGCATTTAGAAAAAAAAATAGGATTTGTGTGTGTGTGTGTGTGTGTGTGTGTGTGTTTGCTTTCTTCTTCGAAACGAATTCTTCAGGAATATATATTTGTTGGAGAAAAGTGAGCACCACGCTGGATTGTGTGTATGTTTTTGGTTTTGGGGAAATATATTTAACACAGAACTGCAAGGGTTTTTACTCTATAAAAAAACACTTTTCTTGCTTAAAATTCAAATCCGAATTGAATGGAAAACAATAATTAAAAAAAAATTCTACTCTGCCTGAATATCTCTACTTTTGTTTTTAGACTGTAAAATCCCCCGCCGCCCAGTTCATCTTGTAGTCGTCCATGTTGAACAGATCGAATATATCGCCGCTGGCATTGAAGGCATCCACTGCTCCTCCTCCTCCTGCCCCGCTGGTGCCATTGACAGTGCCATCCATGCCCGTTCCATTGGCCATGCATGTCGTCGTCGTGGTGGAGTACTCGTTGTGTTGGCCCGCCTGCGGTTGGGTGACGGCCTGCATAAACGAATTGAGAGTGCTCTCGAAGTCATCGCAATCCATGGGCGTGCTGTGGCCGCTGAAGTGGCCATTCACCGCCGCTGAGGAGGATGCCTCTCCGGCGGATCCCACGACGCCCGTATTACCATTTCCCGTGACATGCTGACTCAGCTGAGCCACAAAGCTATCGGCATCAAAGTCCACATCGGCGCTGGGATTGTTGTTCAGCAGCACGCTGTCCGGACTGCTGGCGTCCAGCAACTCATTGATGGACGGCTGCAGGCTGGGATTGAGATCGCGTCGCAGGTTGTTGTTGCTGCTGCTCTTGGCGGGTGCGGAGGTGTGGCAGTAGCTGCTCGAATCGTCGCCCATGTCCATTTCCAGCTGCTGCGACATCAGCTCCAGCAGCTCGTACTCATCAAAGTGATTGAGCTGCTTGGCGTCCGGACTATTGTTGGGCTTATCGTTGCTGCCGGCGACGCTGTGACAGCTCTTGGGCGGCGTACTGGGCGGCGGTGTGGCATGATGCTGCTCCAGAAAGATGTCTAGCGTCTTGGCCACACTCTCTGCGTCTATGGCAGCGGCCGTGGAGTCCGGCTGGAGGGGCGAGGCCATGTCTATGCTCTCAATGAAACCATGACTGGAGTAGCCCACATGCGTCTCGTTCGTGTCCATGGCCATGGGTGTCGGAGGTGCCTCCAGCTTGGGCACCAGCGGCACTATGCTGGCTCCACCCGCCGCCGTTGTGGGCGTGGTTGTGGCTCCATTAAACATTGACAGCTCGGGCAGTGGCGTCAGCGGCGTAATGGGCTCTAGAGCTGCACTCTCCGGCAGCTCGCCCTGCTTGATGAGTATGTCCAGGACATCGCTGACCTGTTCGGACTTGATGCCCGCCGACTTGCGCTTGCTAGCCGCCGGCGTGGCCAGCGGCGATGGCACAGGCTCCTCCTTAATCTTAACCAGCGGCATCAGGCCATTCAAAGCCGCCGCCTTGCTGGCCGCCAGCTGCTTGGTGGCTTCCTCGTATTGCGGCGGTGGTGGTGGCGTGGGCTTGATGTCCAGCTGGATGAGTTGCTGCTGGACAGCAGGCTGGAACTGCTGCTGCTGCTGTTGCTGTAGCTGCTGCAGCTGCTGCTGTGTGATTATGGACTTGGCCTCGATGGGAAAGACAATGCTGGGCAGGGAATTTGTGCGTTGGTGGCCATTGAGGAGTTTCTTGGGCTGAGCTATAGCTGGCGGAGGGGCTACTGTTGCTGCTCCAGGTGCTGCCGCTGCTGGTGCTGCTGCCGGTGCTGCTGTGGTGGCCGTCAGACTGATGTTACCCAGCGTATGGGCCGTCATATGCTGATCATTGAGGCCCACCAGGAAGATGGTCTGATTACCCTCGTTCCACAGCAGTCCCAGGTTGTTGTGCTGCTGCTGTTGCTGTTGCTGTTGCTGTTGCGGCTGCTGCTGGTGCGTGGCTGCTGCTGTCGCCGGCTTGGCTGTCTGCAATATGGTGGCGTTGTTGGATTTCTTGGCTATGGTCTTGGCAGGCGTGGCATTGTTTACATGATTGTTGTTCTGGTTGAATGGAATGAGTACAGTTTGTGTCTTTTGCGTGAGCAGGCGCACCTGTTGCTGCTGTTGCTGTTGCAGAGCCTGCTGCTGCTGCTGCTGCTGCTGCTGTGCTGCAGCTGCCGCTGCTGCCTTTTGCTTTTGGATCTTGGCCTCCAGCTGCTGCTTGACCACCATCTTTTGACTAAGAGGCGCTGGATTGCTGGATGAGATGTTGCTGCTGCTGCTGTTGGTGTTGCTGCTGCTACTGTTGTTGGCTGCAGGTTTCTTAACCACTGTTCCCGGCTGTTGCTGCTGCTGCTGTTGCTGCAACCCATTCACCTTGTGGGCACTAGCAGAGCCTGTGGCCTTGACTGTTACCTTGGCGGGTATGCTCTTTTCCAGCTGCTGCGGCAGCACTGTCAGCGTCTGCTGCTGTGGCCCATTGGACGTGGTCGTGGTGATCAGGGTGATCTGCTGCGAGGGCAGAGCATTCACCACCTGATGATGCTGCTGCTGCTGCCGCTGTCGTATCTTCTGCAACTCCAGCTGCGATCTTTGCAATTGCCGCTGCAGCTCGTCAATCTTGCGCTGCTGCTCCCTCAGCAACTCTTCGTTGGTCAGGATTATGGTGGCCGTCTGTGGCTGAGGCGACATCAGCGTTTGCAGTGTCATTGTCTGCGTGGTGTCCATCTGCTGCTGCTGCTGCACTACGTCCATCTGTTCGTGCTCCATGGCCACGGCTTCCGAAACCAGCATGGTCACTGGTGGCTGCTGCTGCTCCACCAAACCGCAATTGCTGGTGTCCATGGCATCGCTGATGGTGATCACCTCGGTGGTGGTGCTAGCCGTGGCAGGGGTAGCAGTGGCGGCAGGTGTTACTAAGCTGTCGAGTGGCTCTAGGGGCAGATACGGTTTCAGACGCTCAATTAGATGCGGCTTGGGTCCAGACACCGGCAAATTTCTTCGCTTCAGATGCTGCTTCAGATCGGAGACCTTCATCTTCTCCAGACGCGTCATATCCGTGATGGAACTGGCGGTGGACTCGGCATAACTGGTGGCCGGACTTGGCGGAATCGAGGAGCTAACAGAGAGCGCCGGCGAGGGCAGCGGTGGAGGATGCTGCTGCTGCACTGCTACAGCTGTTTGTTGTAGCTGCACCTGTTGCTGCTGCTGCTGTTGCACCTGTTGTGGTTGCTGCTGCTGCTGCGGAGTAGCAATCAGCGAGAGAGTCGGCGGCGTAGTTGCCGCCACCGTCTGCGTCGAAGTTAACATGGTGGCATCGCCAAAATTCAATGGAGCTCCGCCGCTGCTGCTCGTTATGGAAATGGTATTGGGCAGGCTAATGGGAGCTGGCGCTGGCGCCGATTGAGAGGCCAGAGCTGGTACCGTCTTCGTGGTCACCGTGATGCTATTGCTGTTGGTCGTAGCTCCTGGTGTAACTCCCGACGCTGAGGCTGCCGCCGCTGCTGCTGCTGCTGCTGCTGCCGCTGCCGAGGGCAGGATGGACTGGTTCTTGTTGAGGTTCTCCAGGAACTTGAGCAAGCAGTTCTGCTGCTCTAACATCAGCTGGTAGGAGGTTTCCTCCGGCTGCGTCTGATCCTGCTTCTGGCCAGCATTGGCACTCGGGGGTCCCTTGTATTCATGGAATTTAATAGTTCGCGCCTTTGAAACCGGCTTTGACTTGGACTTCTTGCGGTTCTTATCCTTCCCTGGAGCATCGGACTTGACGGAAACGGGCTGCAGATGCAGGCGCGTCGTGGTGTTCATCGGCGCCGGTGGCGGGGAGGCAATGGAAGACAAAGGACTCAAAGTGGATGTGCTGGAGGCCAGGGAGCAGGGTGAGGCGAGCATGGGCAGGTAATGCTGCTGCTGCGTTGTGGACACTCCAGTGACGCTCTGGCAGAGCTCCTCGAACAGATTGGCCGTCTCCTGCTTCACCTTGATGTTTATATTGGGCAGCGGTGGCGGTGGAGGTGGTGGTGGTGGCACTGGCGCCGGCACCACCACCGTCTTGAGCTGTGGTGGTATCTGCGGCGATGTGACCACCAGTTGTCCCGCAGTGGGCATCGTCAAAGCCATGGTCACAATGCCCGCCGAGGCAGCAGCTGCCTGGAGCACATCGGTGGGGGAGCTGCTGGCGGTGGCCACCACCACCATGGGCTCATCAAGACGCGGCGGCGTCTGACGCGTATCGCTCTCGGAGCTCAGCGAGTCCTCGTCGAAGGTCACATAGCTGTGCGGATGCTGGGGCCGCGTCAGCAGTCCCTCGCTGGTGGCCTTGAACGAGACGAGGCCCTCCTTAACGATCTTCTCGATGGGCTTCTCCGTGTGCAGGATGTTCTTCTTGATCAGCTCGAGCGGACCGGGCCGGTGCTGGATCTGTGAGTTGAGCTGATCCGCCAGCCGGGCCTTCTTCAGCATCCGCTGCTTCTCCGCCAGACTCGGATCGATGTGGCACTCGTCCTCCTCCAAAATGTGCAGACGTTCGAGATCCTCGCGGTTGGGACGCTGCTGGATTTTGGCCTTCAGCAGGTCGCTGGTTTTGGCGCGTTCCAGCTGCTTGCATTGTTCGTGGATGGCGGGCGAGGTTTTAAGAGCTGTCGAAAAGCAAATAAATAAATAATTTAAACATTATTAATAATTATTAAAGCTTCTACAAAGTAAATTCTACAAATAATAAGCTTCAAAAGGTCAAAATCATTTGCCATTTAAGTTGTAAACATTTCTAAGGCTGAGATTTTCCCTATCTCTTTTTCAGCTAATAAATTTAATGCACTTTCTAGGACTCTCTACAAAATATTGCCTGCCTCCTTGTTGAATACACAAACTGTACATACACATATAAAAATATATATAGATTCCTGATCCTGTGGCCAAAAGTTTGCTTTGCTTTTTGCCTCGCTCTCGGGCACTGCGAAATTTATCATTTAAATTCAAATTCACTTTCGGCTGCGTTGAGGGCTTTGAATTAGTTTGTAAATTTGCGTATATTTTCCAGGATTCTTTTCTGGCTTTCTTTCCCTTTTTCCCCGCCTTTCCTGTATTCCGTCTTCGTTGCGCATAAATTTGAAAGCCATTGAAATGAAATGTTCGGCAGTATTTGCATATCCTTTTTGGCCAGCCGCTCGCAATTGGCCAATGAATTGGGCGGCGCCACAGCAGATGCTTTGAGCCGGCTAAGTGGGGTTAATGTGTATTTTATCGATCTGATATCTGACTAAGCGGCTAAATTCGGTGACCTGTGACCTGGGGGCTTGTGAGGCCTCTAGCAGGAATATGATTACTAGGTACTTACATGGTATGATGCCCTGCTCGACGAGCTGCGAATGCGGCCGTCGTACCATGAGCTTCACTTTGAGCGCTGTAAAAATTAAGGGAAAATAGGAAAGAGTTAGTTAATGATTTGTTTCAAAAAAGAAATAAGTACAAAAAATATGAACTAAATTTTCTAAATATAATTATAGTAAAAAAAGTAGCATTTTATATTTATTATGAAAATTAATCAAGGTCCCTGTATCATAAAAATATATCCTTACAATTTGTAGCTTAACTAGATAAATGTACATATATGCTAAATATTCCAAATGTTTTTTTAAGGTAATAGGAAATATTTAAAAAAAATCCCTAACCCCTTTAGCTGCCTTTCCTTACAAGTTGTTATCACAAATCAAAAACCGCAAATTAGACGCGGCAAACAATCATAAATTATGAAACAATACGTTTCTTGGGAAGGGAGTAGAGGAGATCAAACATAGAAATCCCATAAAAAACTGCCACAAAAAAAAAAGCTGCGGGAGAAATAATTTTCGTGGGCGCCAAAGTTTTTCTGCTGGTTGGTTTTCCTCAGCGTTCCTTGCCGCTTTTTCCTATCCCTAGCTACTTTTTTTTTGACAATGCCAGGGCAATAAATGTCGAGAGGCAGCTGCAAATGGAAAAAACAAGGCAGAGCTCGAAAAAAGGAAAAGTTTTTAATATCTTTATGTGCGGGCTATTATGGTGTGAACAATGTACAAGATATATACTTATAAAATATATATATATTTAAAGAGAAAGAGAGACATATATATTTGCCAGGCTTTGGCTTTTGAGTACAAAGTTTTTTGTGCTTGAAAATTAAATATTTAAGCCGAGACGAAAAAGTCAGAGACTGCCGGAGCCTGGAAAAAAAGGTGTGCGGTCCCATGGGGCGTATGCGTAATAATCTGATTAGATTGCTCAGAGAACGGCTAAATAACAGATTGATGTCAATTAACTTGGCAGCAGGATGTGACAGACAGGCGGCCAAATAAATAAATTCGACTCCCAAGCCAACAAATTCGGTGACTTTGTGAGATGAGAGACCCATCAAGATACTCCAATTACAAACGCAAAGGCGTATAAAATAATCAATTAATGTGGACATTATCCTTTCATCATTAAATCCGAATGGACGATTAAATGCGTGCAAGCATTGTGTAATGTATTTTCGTCCCCTCTTCCCCCTGGCATAATATTAAGCATACGACCTGCCTGGCTGCCGTCCTAATATCATTACCTTCAATTAGCATTCCAGGCACTGGCAAAATTGATTCACAAAATGGCCAGCCAGCCATGTAATTAAAACGAAATAATGCGCATTAAGGAGGGGAAGAGAGTCTCGGGCATATCCTCTTGCTCTAGCCCAAAGTCGAAGACTCTGGGAGAGGTAAATAAGGTCCTGTGAGCCGCAAATGAAACGAAAACACAAAATCTTGTGCCCTCTGGCGAGTCCAAAAGGCAGGAAAAACCAAAACCCTGGGAAAACAGTTGTAGCCACTGCACTGAGTAAGTGTTTGTGGTTTCTTCCAAGGACTTGGAAGAGCATTTAGGGGTCGGAAATGGATAGAGCAGGGAGAGAAATGCAAGGTATCTTAGCTAATTAAATATTTTTTAATTTCTTTTCTTCCAAAATGTATATTACACTATGTAAATATTTTTAATTATTTGATGAACTATTTTCTTGGTTAAAATTCCCATTAACTAACTTATGCAATTTATTGCAATTTTTCCTCAGTGCTCACTTCTGGCCTTTGGTTCTTCTGCGGCTTGTGTGCATCTATTGTGTGCAATCTACGTAAGTGGGTTAGCAGAAGCCTTCGCCCGCACTCACCGCATCCAAATCCTTCCCTTTTACCGAGGAAAAAAATACACTTGACGCCACAACAAAGTCGACATCAAAGTGACGATGACGTTATTAAAGTAATTTTGGGCTCTTTGTCGGAAATCATCATAAAAGCCAAGAGAGGCTGCCAAGGCGCGTAATTGTCTCAGACGGCGCTGGCAGCTGTTGGCGATTTTACGATTGAAGTGTGCCACACAAAAATGTACACAAAAAATGTATATACCTATAAAATAAAAAATAAAACGCACACTGCGAAAATACATTTAAGAGAAATTATTTAAAGATTTTTTAGTAGGCTTTTGTTCTTGAAGTTGAAGAATGGTCAGAAATATTTTGTAATAAAAATAATGACAATACATTAGACACTATTTCGAAAATATCCTTGCTATTTTTAGGATAACTGAGTGAAAAGTTTTTTGTGTTTTTTTAAATAAATCAATTTATCATATTCAAATAATTTTATAGTCTTAGTCCAAAGTTTATTACGCTATGATGGAGGCATTTCCATTTAAAAAATATTTGTAAAATTTAATTTTCCCAAAAATTTTTATATAAAATAATGTATAAGTATTTAAATTTTAATACTCCTTTGAGGGTATTATAATTTCAGTACGAAGCATTTTTGGCTTAGTTATTTTATTTGTATACCCTTTCTAATAAATCAATTGCAAGAATGCGTGATATAGCTTCCTTTCTTGTTAATAATTTCTGAAATTCAAAATTCCTGTTTTTCTCTCTGCAAATGTAAGCGCAAAACAAATTATGGGTCCCCTTAATTCTCAGGTCCAGAAATCTTGTTATTATTTTTATGGCTGCCAAAGAAAACACTCTTATTTTTGGCTCATGTAACACCGATGGCTGGAAAATCTTTTCAATGGATTTTCGGTGACGACACCGTTCGTCGCCCCCGTAAATTAATTATGCGAGCGAAATTTCTTCCTTTTTTTTTTGCCGCTTTCTTGAAATCTAAATCGTCGATACTCTGTTTACGCCCCTGGGTTTTACACACCTCCACACACACGCACACACTGGCACACTCGATTGATAAAAACAATAACATAAATTCCAAATTAAACACATAAAAGTTTTATGCGAAAAGCAATAAATGTGTGTAGACATGGCCAGCGAATTCTTATAGAATTCCTGTTGGTATTTTGCTGCGGTTAGCTGCCCTTCGCCGAGTGAGAAGTCCCCCAAGAGGAGCAGGCGGAGGCGAAGGTCAGGTAAACAATTGTTCGGGAAAGCTATGGCAGCATCTCGTGAGAGGGAGAAAACCCAGAGGTATGTACATATATATATAAGTATAAGCATGTGTTGTATTATAAAATCGATTACGTGATCAACGCTGCTTCTACTAAACGAAGACGCCATCGTCCCAGCTAGGCAAATGAATGAAATGGCTTTAACAAGCGCCAGAAAAACAGTGGGCTAAAGAGGAAATAAAGTGCTCATAAAGTGGAT
>JAEIII010038839.1:0-12966 GCA_018905755.1 Drosophila ohnishii | reverse complement strand
CTGTCTCCGGCTAGTGGCATTGGCCGCTTCTACGCCAAATCGGCCAAGATCATCCGGTTCGTGCGCCTGGGCTGCACCAATCGCCCGTTCTACCACATTGTCGTCATGGAGGTGGGTTATTTTTGTGCCTTAAAAATTAAATTTTAAATTTAATTTAAATTTTTTTCTCTCGATAGTGACGGCCCAGAAACATCGATGGTCCAAAAAAACATCGATGATTTAGAAAAATCTAAAAACATCGATGCATTATGGTGTTTTTTTATTTTTGTTATTTTGCCACATCTAAGCTAAAACCCGTTGGTAAAACAAACAAAAACAATAGTTCTCACCGATTTTCGAGGTTGGCTTTTGCCCATCGAAGAATTATACGGGTGACTATAGCTTTTTAATTTGGTTTTAATATTACAATATGTGTATAATTAATGAGAAATATATTTAAAAACGAAAAGAACGATGAATGGCTTAGGACTACATATACGAAATATACGCGAGAACACTAGAACTAACAGTGGAGTTGGAAAATAAATTAAATGACGCGCACACTACACATAGATAACAACAGTGGATCGTCGGGCTGCGCCCCCCCGGGCATGAAAGATCTGCATTTGGACGTCGCCGCATCAAATTCTCGATTCCAGCTCCCGAAACTCGCCCGGATCCGTAAAGCGCACGGTCAGAATGTAGAAGAGCGTGGGAAAGGGCACCAGGCACAGGAAGGCATAGTGGTAGTTGAGGGAGGTGATCCCATAAGCCAACAGCATCCAGTGGACACATATAATAACCACATTCTTGAGCTCCCACACCGAGGAGCAGACGAGCGCCTTCAGGGTTTGGTCCAGCTTAAGGGAATAATGAATGGCGTTGGCCACCATGGAAATAGCCACGCTCAGGTAGGGAAAGGAGTAATAGATCAGGCCGCAGCCCAGGGCGTGAATGAAGACGAGCAGTGGCAAGAAGTAGAGGGCGGAGTAAATGGGAGCCTTGCTCTTTCCACCCACATTCATCAGTTTGCTGATCAAAGGCCGGATGAGAAACATGTTGACCAGGCACAGGAAGTAAAACACCAATACGATAGTTTGCAGTGGATAGACTGCCTCCTGGGTGCAGTAGAGCCGGGCTTCGTAGTTGGGAGTGGGGTTGTAGAACAACGTGTACCAGTCGGTAAGCTTGCGCGCATCACAGGCGTACAGGCGCAGCTCCCACATGGGCTCCATGAACAAGGTGGCCAGGATGGCGGACAGGGCCACCTCGATGAAGGCGCTGGCTGTCAGGATCAGCTGCTTGCGGGAAAACCTATAATAACAAGGATAGATATGTTAATCCATTCAAGGGTAAAAGCACCGCGAACAGCCCGCTCACTTGCGATCCTTGGCGTCCATGTCGATGAAGAAGCAGTGCATCATGAGGGGCAGCATGGTCATGAAGCCCAGGTACAGCCAGGAGTACGGGGTCAGTTCGTCGCGACACGGGGAGCAGGCGTAGCTAGCGTTTACCTTTAAAAGGGTCCATTAAACCAAAAAATCAACCAATCCAAAGCCCCAATTGTGTGCTTACCCGTGATCCCCGCGGGCAGACGCCGCAGCTGCTCCAGGTGTCGTTACCCAGTGGCGATCGTCCACAGTAGGCGCCCGGACAGCGTTCCAGAGCGTCGTACATTTTCGTATTGTTTTTTCTGTTTTAACTTAATTTGTATTTACTATTCCATTCTGCGGAACCAGTTCTATTGCAGCTGTTTGGAACTGGTGTTTTCTCCGATAGGTCTCGCCGATGCGCCCGTGATCGATAGTTGGACATCTGGCATTACTGTTAACAGCTAAGCCCAATTTTAATCTGGCCACACTGATATTTGATATTTTCTAGATTTGAGATTTTTTAGGGGGAAAGCCAAATTTGCATCTGGTTATTTCTTGCTAATTATCACGAGAATCACTCGGTCACACTAGTCCACGCGTTTGTTTTTTGCGCTATTCCTCACTTTTTTTCGTCGTACGCGTTTTGTTTTTTGCGCGATCCGGAGAGCGATTAATTAATGGAAAACGCAAGATGCGAGCAGTGAAACCGAGTGCGAAAAATTAAAGAACGAGAAAACAGAAAACATCAGGGCCGAGCCATTGTGCGTGCGTGCGTGTGTGTTTGTGTACATGTGTGTGGGCGTTTATAAATAAAACGCTCCGAAGCTGTGTGCGAAAAACAGACGCGATAAAAGTGTAAAAGAATGAGCCCAACCAAAAACAAGAGCGAAGGAAAAGAAAGCGAATATCAGTTTTTAAGTTAAAACAACAAAAAGGCGAAGGCGAAAGTGCATTACTGTGCAAAGCAAAAGATAGAGAGAGAAAGAGAGCCAGAGCGAGAGAGGTGAATATCAAAGGGAAAACCCATTTGCATCGCAGCGAACGGACGGCCAAAGCGTAATTGTAAAATTCCACTGTCTGGGGCAGCCTGCCTGCCTGTTGTTGTCGTTGTACATCAATTGCTGCGTATGTGTGCAAGTTTTGTGTGTTTGTGTGCTAAATACATATATCGAAGAAAAAAGAAGAAAACATGGAAGTGGAATTGGAAGTAGAATGTGGAAGTTGAAGTTGAAGTGGGAAAGAGCGCCGCCGCTTCGCAATTATCAATTATTGTCATGTGTATCTCTCATGTGTGTGCAACATTTTGCAGCTATCCGATCTGAATCAACCTGTTAAACGAGCGGAGTGTGGTGGAGCCCAAAGCCGAACTCTTAAATGGATGCAACATCAATAATCACGCAAGTTTCCCGCGACGATGAGCAGCTGAACGTCTATCCTAGCTATCCCAATGACAAAGGTGAGCAAAATCCGCATTTCCCCACACCGAAACCCCAATCGGAATCGAGTGTTAAAACAGAAAGCGAAAAAGGAAAAAAGAAAAAGCATTCTCTCCTTCATGACTTCATGACTCATCATCATTGTCAGCCAAAAAGCACGGCGTCACAACAAAGACGAAAGGACACTTGTCCGCTGCCAAGAAGTTCTCACCACCCCACGAACATTAGCACCCAAGACCCCTTAAAGCCCCAACCCCCAACGCCCCGCTGACCTTTCGTGCTCACACGATTGCGGTCAATATAATTGTAGGAGTAATATATGAATGTCTATTATAGAAGAAATATGTCGTATTTTCCGCAAGTCGCAGCGCATTAGGTATTTAAATATTTAATTCAAGCTCTATTAAACTTTCTGCCCCGATTTAACACGATGTTTTCCATGATTATACGTACAATTTGAACTCAAAATTGGGTTCTAATAGAGGGGAAAATTTAACATTTTCCAGACATGAAGTTTCTATTTCTTATGAATTTTAGATTTGAAAAAATTAAATCTTAAATTAAAAAAAGCTATAACGTATTATTAAGGAAGTTGTCAGTCCTACTTTCTAAAACTCCATTTAAGTTTAACGCTCACTATAAGCCCATATGGTCCACTTTTAGTTTCTCGATTAAACAAAAATATATATTAAAAAATATATACTTAGTAAATATTTTAAAAACTAAGCTCCGACGCCATCTACTGGACTAATAATAGTAATCATAACAAGTAATTGCTCTCAGAATGAACGTTTTTACACATGTTTTTAAGCGCTAAAAACTTTATTACTACTACTATTTTTAACACAGCTGTGTTTGTGTGTTATTTCGCCCCTTTTTGGTCCGCTATTGTGAATGATCTAAGCACTTGCTCGCTTCGTTTTGTGGTTATTGAATTTTTTTTCGACGCAGTTGCAACTCTGCCACAACTCAAGCGCCACCCACCGCCCAATTACCACCCACTGGCCCACTCTCCCACCTGTAATCAATTGATGACGTCTTTCGGTGCATGTGACGTCATAGAATTTTTCGGCGCTGGTGCACGAAAGCCTTTTATTGTATATTTCTTTCCTTTCCTTAGCTTTTGCCTAACTGCCTTTGCATGTTTACTTTCGAGGGCCCAACAATAGAAACTGCCAATTAAATTGCACAGTAAAAGCTAGCAGCAAAAACATAAAAAAAGAAAACCACACTAATAACTAACTTTGGCAATCCGATTTTGTTATACCCTTGCCCACTAATTAAGCTGTACGTTCCTTTAGTTAGGAAATGATACTCGTTTTTATGAAAAACGAATATTTGTAGAATTGTTTCTAGACTATTATATCTGACTTTAAAAGCTTTATTATTTTAAATAGAAGTGATTTTCTTCCAGTTGTGTATGATTAATTTTATAACTTATTTTACTTTTTAAAACTGAATTTTAAATAAAAAAAACAAGACGATAAGTTTTATATTAAAAGCTGGAATACTGAGCAAATAATTTGCAATATTCCAATAGCCTCTGTAAAGCTTATATCATTTACTCTACAAAGAGTTAAAAAAATATATAGGAAAACCGGTATAAAGAGAGAGAGAAAGATAGGGGTACCACAACTAGTTTTATTATTTCTGCGTTTTTTCTAGTGATGCAAACAAACAAACAAACAAAGCAACAGACGAGCAACAAAAGCGTAGCTTAAAGGTTGCGATATGGTTGTAATGAATGAATGAATAAATGAATGGTGAGAGCCAAACTGTGAGAGATAAACAGAGAGAAAGAGAGTGGTAGATACTAGAGAGTTAAGAGGTGGGGCTTTTGGGGGTGTGGAGAAAACCGCATGAACGCCTTAAAGTAAAGTAATAACAAATTTAATCTAATCTGCGGTCGCCAATGCACATACTATACATGGTCACTTATATACATACGTACTTGATATATACTATATGAAATATTTGCGGTTAGGTGTTAATTGACGTCTCTCGCTCACTTTGATCGACGGTGCTGCCAATTTGGGGCAAATAAATGTCGCTTCCCCGCATTATCTGACCGCCGATCTAAAACATATAACAGCGTGTATATTGTGTCATGATATCGCAAATCAATTCAGAGTTTACAATCTGTATTTGTTTGTCTGCAGCTTCTAGTTTGAAATCAAGTTATCCCGATTGTTCCAAATAGGGATCTCTCAGTGGTTTTCATTAGTTGAGCTTTGGCCAGCCGAGAGAGAGACTGAGAGAGAAAAAGCGACGAAGTGGGAGAGTGAGTGATTGAAAGAGCGACGTCATGGCAACTGTATGTTCATACATACATACATACAAACACTTGTGGTTAAGATCGCAGTACAAATAAATAAAGTGACCTTATATCAAGGTTTATGATATAAAATGATTTATATATATATATAATATAGATTTAACGCTGCTGATATGGTGCAGAATATGCAGTTGGTAGTTACAAGAAAAAATCTTTTTATAAATTTGCTATTTGTTAAGAGTAAACACTGGGACTTAGTCGGTTTTTCTTGTAAGTAGTTTCAAAAACCCACGACTATTATTTTGACTTTATCTGTTTTTGTGTGTGCCAGTGGGTGTGGGTGTGCGATTGTGCGAGTGCGAAAAGAACAGCATTAGAGCAAAACCGGCGAGCGAAGAGCAACAGTTGAAATATGTTTTTCTTTTTTATTTGAGAGTGGGTGCCGCCGCCGCCGCTGCCGCCTAAGTGCTTTTTGCCTCACCGCGTATAAATATTTATATAGATAGATATATGTTCGCCATACCTACTTGCCCCTCTGTCTCCACCGAAACACGCTTATAAATACATCTATATTGTTTTTATGGGCAAACGCAAACGAAAACGCTCTCGTAGTATCTCATTTCTCGCTGCCTCAGCCGAACTGCTGTGATTTTTCAATTTTCTCAAGGTCTCTGATGCCAAATTACTCACGCAGACACACAGACAGCGCGTTTTTCCTCCTCCGATTTAACGCCCTTTTCTATACGTATGTGTATAGCTTTTCGATTATTTATTGCTTTTCACATTCAGTTGAAGCTTTCCAAAAATAGCCAGGAAATTTAATTTTAAAGAATGCGAATCGAGTTCAAAGATCTCGTGCATAAACAACACTTTTCAGAAAACTGGATGGTTTCAAAATATGGCCAACTTTTTAACACATCCTATAATGTTTATTCTTTTTGTATATATAATATGTACATATAAGCATCACAACGGTAACATGGCTGAAACATTTATAATTTTTTGTTGTGTAAACATTATGTCAATTTTAATATATTTGTATAATCTATATGTCGGTTTGTGTAAACATTTATTTCTCTCTTCGATTTTTATTATTTTATTGTATAAACATGTATTATTATACATTTATTGGGCAAATCCCAAAAATAGCTTTAAAAGTGTTGGAGAAAGGCATGTGAATTAGGTTTAGCCATTATTGGTTCATAAACAAATTTTGATAGATCTGGGATCATTAATTCTAACAAGTTCAGACTTATTAATATAAAGTTTTACATATAAGTTTAACTTTAAAACTCTGAAAATATTTAAGAATAGTTAAAAATAAGTCTAAGTTGTTTTCTTTACTAAAGAAACCTATAATTTCCAAAGTGTATACCATTTTCGACTTCCTTCCCGTTGAAATACACGAAACAGACAGACAACAGATGCATTGCAATTCTTAATTATTGAAAAAATAATATTATATATGGCGGCACACAAGCTGAGCGGCGGACTGCGTGCAAAAGATTTGTGCGATGGCACTTCCTATATACTAATGGCAAAGCAAGAATAAGAAACTTTTTAAAAACGATGGCATCAGCTTTTCCTTTTTCAAATCGATAAAGGTCAACGAGTTCTGCCCGTACATTAGGATTTTATCTCGTTTAGCTGATACATTTAGGTTCGTTGAACTGCGATGGGGGTTAAATAAAGGCCAACCCCCAAAAAACAAAGAAGGCTTGGGGTGCTGCAATTTTACAGAGCAATTCTTATAAAGGGGAGATAGTAAATTGAGTTTACGAAAATTGTAAAGCAGGTGTTTCTATAGATACAGTGGGAGAAACGGGTTTGGTCTTTTAATATGTGATAAATATAAAAATATATTTAAAGTTCAATATATTATTACACTCATTTATCCCTTGGTCCGCACAAAAATTATAGTTGTACAAAATGTTTGTATAACTTACATATATATAATCAGTAAATTCTCTGCTCAATATTTACTATAACCATTTCCACTTGTCTCGGTCATTTATATCACGTGCCATTAACTTTGTTTGCCATCTTCTTCTACCATGGCTTTAATTCAGAGTCGTCTCTATCTCAAAGTTAAATAAAACGAACGAAAAAAAGCTTCATAAATATGCTGAAGGTCGAGACTGTGTGGCTTTTTTGCTGCTCTTGGAATCGGCGGCCAGAATGATATCATAGTGAGCCCCCTGCCAGATAACAAACATTTTGATTAGATAAGCGTCTGTGTGTTGTTCTGTTCGAAAGTCATATAAAAATGCTGCGCTGTGTGCTGCGGCGGCGGCGGCATGTGGGCAATTATATTCTCGATTTCTTATGAATTTCTGTTCTATTTGCTTTAAATTAATTATCAAATAATTCCCCTCTCTCGCCATGTCACACCCTCCTTGCGTTATCTGACAGCAGAGACCTTGCCCGCCAACAGAACCGAAAAAAAGAGACCCGAACAGCAACATAAACTTGTCAAAAAAATGTTTGTTCAAGTTATAACAAAAGAAAATCTGTAGAAATCCTCATTGCCATTCCGAATCAGTGAAGATGTGTACATATTTACATGTGTCTAGATGCGATTGTTGGTAGCCTGGCCCGGCCCGGCCTGTCCTGAAGACCAATCCCAATACCAATTGACGCGTGAGGCCGTTTAACAGTCTGGCGAAGAAGGACTCGTCACATTTGCATAAATTAATGCACAGATTGTTCTTGATGTCTCTACTCTTTTGTTGTATTTTTTTTTTTGTATCAGTTTACATAATTCTGTGATCTAATCGGCTGACCTCGGCTGATATAACATGGTACTATCAATGGTTTGAACTATTGTTTTTTTGGCCTTTTTTGAAATCGACATTGAAGTGGCCTAACGTATGTACAATAGAAGTCGATAGGAATGGAATGTGTTTTCCTTTAGAACAAAAAAAAAAAAAAAAAAAATTATAATGATTATTCATTCAATCAGAAAATAAAATTGGATTTTATTGTAGGGAAGAAAAAATAATTTAGTTAGTCATAGCTTCTATAAAACTGGTTTTTACACCCAGAAAATGTTGTACCCAATTAAATCACAATTATTTAATTAAAATTTATATATGTATTTACATGCATCAATAAATATGATATATTTATGTATTTATTTATTACACAAATTATATGATAAAATGATTAGCTAAGAAGGTAAAAAAACAGAGGTGTTTATGGCCCTGCCCCCAAGTAAACAAATTTCTCTGTCCGACCTATAGTTATACATACACCAGTGCAGTTAAATTGTTTGGTTTTTAGTTAAAAAACTATTTTTAATCATACCTTCTCTTTTATGCAATATGAGAATAAATGTTTTCTATTTTTGTCTCATATTTAGCAACTCAAATATATGTATGTATATCTTACTTAGATATAGGCAATTATAAAATGGCATGTGTTGCCTATCACTGATCTACAGATGTTAACATTTAACATTTATTTACTATAAATTACCAAATTTTAAATAGATTTTTTATATTAATTTCCAACCTCTACTTGACTTTATTTAGATCAAAAACTATTTTTTTTCTTGTGGTCAACTTTAAATGCTGCAGAAATCCATTGATGAATTTAATAATTCAACTCGTTTCGCATACTTTCGGTCCATATTTGGGTGTCTATTAAAAACTCGAATCTAGCAGAGACATGACAGATTGTGTTGCCCCAATAATGAGCTATAAATATGGTCATCTAAATATGTCTGGAAACGAGCACAGAAAGAATGCGAACCGGCTGCCCACACAAAGCCAGCAGCAGCATCGGCAGAGCGCTTTACTTGAAACACCTTAAAAATAGGACAAAAGCCTATTTGAGTGTGATGTGGGCTGTTGTTGGATGGGTTGAATTGCGACTGGAGTGGACTGGCATGGGTTGAATGATGGCCCCCATGACGGAGGTATTGCTCAATCGCTCCAGCGCCTCTCCGGCGACCCAAATATAGATTGCCTATCAATAATCAGCAAGGATACACAGAGCTCAGTTTTCAACAAGTTGGGTGTTTCGACTTGGGTTTCGCTACTTCCTTTTATGCAAAGTTATGCAAAGAGTGATGATAGAGGAAAAGGCGGAGATGAGAGGAAGGAAAAGGGGTGAAGGCTGCTGGGTAGGTTCACCTGCCTAATAATTACAAATGCCAGACGCTGGAAAAAAGCTTTCATTATGCCAGAGGAGCGACAGCAACTACAACAGCGCGCAGCACACGCTCATAAAATATTCAAGTGCATTTGCACTTCACTCCTAAGGGTTCTATATGCAAGAAAAATACATTAGGGAAAATCCTAGAAGAAACTAGATGTAGCACCTTTGAGTACTCTTTATAGACCGGTCTTTCGGAGAGAAGAAACATGAAATTTTCTAGAATTATACAGACATGTGTTTCCTTTTAATTTCTATATTCATTGACGTTCTGAAGAAAATATATCTACTTCTAATTCTGTGTACTTTTGAATTTAATGTAAGAATTTCTTTAAAGTTTATATGAATGTACAAAAAATCCGTAGTCATGTAGATACTTCAAGAAAGAGTATGGGAAATGTAACGACACAGAAAGAAAAAGCTCATAACATCCCAAGCTCAGTTTTCACTTGGCTAACGGTTCAATGAACCGTTACGTCTAGCTTACCCAGCAATAAGGACGCCTGCACCGCCACTCTCTGCCACCTACATCGCCCACTTGAAGCTTGTTTTCCCAGCTAAGTGATGTTTGACTGCTGTTTCCCTTTGTTGCCACACAATGCAAATGGCGGACGGACGCATTTTCGCCATCCTCCATCCTTTGGCCCCTATGCACTCCTATCCGTAATAGCCAAGGTGGCCGCACCTCGAGTCAGCTTAAAGGTCAACCTGTGACCTTCTATCCACCTATCTATCTATTTATCCAACTTACTATCTCGCTAACTGACACTATGTGCCACAGTATAACTTCCCTAACTGAAATTAAATGGTATTCGTATTAATTTTTAACTTACAATTTATCTACAATATGAAATGTTCCTATAATACCGAACTTTTTCAATATTTCCCAGGGAATTGGGGGTAGTTCCTTTAAGATATAAAAACATAATTTTTCTGAATTTGCTCTTAGATATTACAATTTTTTTTAATATATATAAAAAACCTCTTCAAGTTTAGACATTAATTATTTGTTATAAAAACAATAATCCAAATGAATAGTTCATTATTTAAATTATGGAGGTATTACTGTAATCGCTCGCTCTACCTGCGACTTTGTTTGTGTTTGCATGCAATTATAGCATTTCCCATCGATTAAACGCATGTTTCTGCCACCCGCCCCGTGATGCCCCTGTCCCGCTGTTGCCGCCTCCTAGTTTTGCCTTTGACTTCTATTTTTAAACATATTCGCACAGAAAAACAAAAACAGAAGCAGCAACACAGACCCAAACACGCTGGCTGGCGGCCGCCACACGAGCAACTAAAACAAATTGTCTTCTGCATTGCATGTACTGCAGTATTAACCAGATATAGAAATTGGAATAGATCTATATTTGTTTTATGCAAATGTGTAGCAAACAAAACAGACAATGTTTATGTCATTATGGTGCGCCAACTGTAAATAGTAATCTGAGCGAGGCGGTCGAAAATGGAATGAAAATATACTATATATAGCCTCGCATGGAAAAAACATTGTGGTGGGCGTACGTATGTATTGAGGGGTCTTAAATATTGTGGGAGAAGTTTTTATGAGGCAGCTAGAATTTTGTTTAAATTAATGGAGGAGCCATCACGGGAAATGTTTGGAATTTCTATGAAAATATATGAAGTTTATCCCTAAGAATTTAATTGATTTAATTTTAGTTTGAGGTTTGTGATGTCTTCTAAACCCTTATTTAGATTTATGAAATGGTATATATTTATTACAAACATGAAAATATCAAGGTGAAGGTGAAGGTTTTATTTATAAATAAGATTGGCTTGATTTTTGCAAAACATCATTCTCAATAAAAGATTACGATCCTGCTGCCAAAATCCTTTCTTCTGTGCCAAATTCAAATCTTTTCGGCTCATTTATGAGAAAGCATTTGCTAACTTGTTAAACAAATCAAATTCTTAAATGGATCTTCTATATTTTTAGATGATGTAGACCGCTTAAAGCCACAGAAGCGGGGATTTATCCAATCTTTGCTCTGCTGCTGGCGAAGAAACCGAACAAAAACCAACCAAAATGGCACACAAATCGATGGTTCAACAACACCGCCACCGTTACCGGACCAACAAAGGTACCTACTACCTCAGGTTAGGCTCACCGATATGCACAGAAAATGCATGGTTATCGATTTGGATGAGACCCTAGTGCATAGCAGTTTTAAGGTGAGTTACCATGTAATTAAATCTTTAGAAAGCATATTTATTAATAATCCTTTATAGCCCATACCGAACGCAGATTTCATAGTACCAGTGGAGATCGATGGGACCGTACATCAGGTGTATGTCTTGAAGCGACCGCATGTGGACGAGTTTCTGCAAAAGATGGGTGAACTGTACGAGTGCGTTTTGTTCACAGC
This sequence comes from Drosophila ohnishii, assembly GCA_018905755.1. Classification (NCBI taxonomy): domain Eukaryota; kingdom Metazoa; phylum Arthropoda; class Insecta; order Diptera; family Drosophilidae; genus Drosophila; species Drosophila ohnishii. Next base: position 1,358 of record JAEIII010038839.1, on the reverse strand, counting down.
ATCACTAGCCAAATACGCAGATCCTGTTGCCGATCTGTTAGACAAGTGAGTGATAATTAGCTTAGAGTATAATTTGATAAATAAATAAGGGGCAAGCTCCTGCTTTAGCAGGTCCGTAAGCAAGCATCTGGGCCTTTACCATCCAATTCAGATGTTCAGAGTATAATAACTTAGTGACCACATAATTAGTATATAAATTTGAGCAAGTCGATTTAGCCATGTCCTTTCGTTTGATTAGCCCAACCTCAAAGACTATAAAGGACTGGAGTTTTGAAATTTATTGAAATTCCATTATTACCCCTGAACAAAAAAAAATTATATTATCAAATTAAATATGATCATTCTGTTTCAGATGGAACGTGTTTCGTGCAAGACTGTTTAGGGAATCATGCGTTTATTACAGGGGTAATTACATTAAGGATCTGAATCGTCTGGGTCGTGATCTGCAAAAGATTGTCATTGTGGACAATTCACCGGCCAGCTATATCTTTCATCCAGACAATGCAGTCAGTATTATAGACCTTACGAAATGTAGATATCCGATTTATTATGTTTTCTGTATTTTAAAGGTTCCTGTTAAATCCTGGTTCGACGACGTCACTGACTGCGAACTACGCGAACTGATACCACTGTTTGAGAAGCTCAGCAAAGTGGATTCCGTCTACTCGGTGCTCTGCAATTCGAACCAACCGCTGAACAATCATCAGGCCAATCAGCACCCCCAAGAGCTCCAGCAGGCGCCGAACCAGCAGCAACAGCAACAGACCATCTCTGCCACGACAGTTATTACCCAGGCAACCACGCTGTCTGCCCCGACCATGTTGAACCAGCAGCAGCAGCTGCCCAGTCCGCCCAGCCCACAAAGCGAGCTGCTGCAAAAGACGTAACATCAGTGGGAACTAATGTTTATAAATATATGATAAATATGTATACATATTACAAGACCAAGCGAGCCGACTATGCAAGCAAAACAAACCTAAAACCTAACCCCCCATGCTCTTCACACTCATTAACCCAAGTTGAAACCAACTACCATTTGCTATGTACTACATATAATCCCCTGCTCGATACCCCACATAGGCTAAGCATAAGTTTTATATTATGATATACATAATTTTTACGGAACCCTATTTACACGGCACATCAATTTATTATTTATTCTTTGTTTTTTTGCTCTACCAATTATAATTATTATTTTTTTATTATGTGTGTTTTTATAAACAACTGCTAAATGCTTAATGCGGTCTACCCCCATCTAGGGGGTATTTACATATGTAATAAACCCATATACATAAGTCTCCTATGTATACCCAATAATCATAAATAATTGTGTAAGCGTGTATTTAATGAAACAAAAA
>JAEIII010038816.1:0-18111 GCA_018905755.1 Drosophila ohnishii | reverse complement strand
ATATCTATGGTATGCCTTTGTATATACTCAATATGCTTGTATATAATATGTAGTATGTTTCCCTTCTAGATAGTATCTCCTTCTCCACCTGCATCCTTATCTCCATCTCCATTTCCATCTCCTGGTGTAAAAAAATGCCCCTCCTCCTGTAATCCTTCCCCTCGTTCGTTCTCTGTTTTTGTTTTAAAAGCGTATTTGTACAAACACAAACCGACAAAGGACATTTGTGTGGCTAACATAACATTTAAACTAGTCGATATCAAAAGTCTTGAGACGTGCGTGCGGTACAGCGTTTCATAGGAGGCCCGTCTCCACGTTGTGCTCCGTTCCCAGCGTGTTGGGATCGAAGTTAAGCTTCATCTCGCCGGCCAGCACGATCTCTGAGATGCAGCCGCCAATGCCGCTGAAGTAGCGTTGGTGCGTGAAGTAACCGACGTCGGGCATGCCGCCTGAAAAGATCATATCCTTACAGTCTCTGGGAGAAGAATATATTTTATGAGAAATACTTACCCACATATAGGCCCGTGTCCGTGTTAAGCTGGCGGAGCTTACCCGGCGCTCGAAGCGTGGCTGTCTTTCTGCCATCCACCTCAAGATAGCCCTCTTGGGAGTTCCTGTAAAAGGAGTCGTAACTATTAGTTATCAAGTTACGAGAAGTCCAAAGACTATTTACTCACCTTATGGCTCTCACTCGGTGCCACAGGCCATCGCTGACCTTGGTGCCATTAAACCGGACGTCCACCTCTCCGGAACCCAAGTCATAACGGAAGTGCAGGTATCTACCAGATCATAAATAGTTACGAATCTGTTTGTAAAACAAAACCCAATCCCTCAACCTACCCCTGCTCAATCCCCAAGGATAGATAGTCGTCGTGCTCCTCCGTCGTACCCTGGCGTCCTGTCCACAGGATCACGCCGTTCTCCGAGTGCGTCTTGATGCGCAGATTGAGATCGATGTTGTAGCTGATCACCTGGCTCATGGTGTCCGCGTCGTTGTAGTGAAAGTAGCTGTCGCTGCCGGCGAAGCAGGCTCCGAAGTTCTTTCGGACGCCCTGCACCTGCGACTGGTGCTCCGCGGACAGGTCGAACTTCTTCAGCAGGCTCCAGTCGGTGTGGGTCTGCGGTGTGCTGGAGACGTGCTGATCTGCCTTGATCGGCGGATCCTCGCCAGCCTGCATCACGGGGGTCAGCAGCTCATCGTCGTTGTAATCATCACTGTACTGCGACTGCGAGGTGTCCTCGCTGGGGGAGCCTGCATACTGGACGGGACTAGGCTGGAAGGGGGCCTGGACCTCGGACTTCTTGTGGCTGGAGTGCGTGTTGGAGTTGGACATGATTCGTTTCATGTCCTGAGCCAGCTGCTTTCGCTGGTACTCTTCCGTGCCGTCCGATGCATCGAACAGTGTTTCGTCGAACACAAAGGTATTCTCATCCTCGTCATTGTCGTTGTCCTCGCTTGGCTTGGGGTGAACCTCCTCCTCCTGCAGGTTGCCGGTTGGCGTCTGGCTGGATGCCGCCATGGCATCGGCGTACTCCTGCTGCTGCAGGCTGGCCACCCAGTCGTTGTTGTCCTCGAAGGTGAGGATGTCGCTGTCGGGGTTCGTCTGGAAACTTTCGTAGTGGGTGGGCAGGCGACTCAGCTTGCGGGCGAAGGCCGCGTTGGGCTTCTGGTGGTGCTCGTGCTTGCTGGCTAGGTGTTTCCCGGAGAGCTTGGGCCTGGGTTTGGACGGGGCTGTGGTGGTGGTGGACGTCTGGTGATGCTCCTTGAGCTCCTTCTGCTGCTGTTGTTGCTGCACAAAGCGGAATATGATATCATCTTCGATTTCCTCGTTGCTCAGCGCCCCCGCTGTGGCTGCCTCATTCAACTCAGGAGCTGTGGATGGGCTGGTTGGGGCTCTCGTCGTGGTGGTGGTGGTGGACGTGGAGGTACTTGTACTCGTGGTAGGGGTTGGCTTATGCAAATTCCTGTGCTTCTTTGAATGCTTCTTGTGCGGCAAGCCGGCAACCTTCTTCACTGCCTCACCATTGTCCTTTGTCTCGAGGGCCTTGGACTTGTGAATGATGCCCAGTTCCGGCAGCTGCTCGGGCGGCACTTCGGCGGCCTTGTTGCAGCGCTCGTTGTGGATGCTGCAGCGGCACTCGTAGGTCTCCATCTGGGGAACACACTCCGCCAGGGGACCGCAGGGCCGGGCCACACAGGCGTGGGGGCAGTTGCCGATGTTGCTGCCCCCCAGTGCCTCCGCCACAATGCCCAGCGAGTGGCCATTGATTTCAATCTGTAAGTGGCGAACAAAGGAGCATAAGCAAAATGAGGACAGAACAGGGGCATCTCCACACTCACCTTCTGGATGCAGCCCACAAAAAAGGGCTTGTACTTGAGGTCCAGTGGGAGACGGTCTACGTGGTTAACGCCGCCCACAAAGAGATTCTGGTCCAACGACAAGTGCCAGAAGCCATTGGACGAGATGGTCATCACCTCCTGATACTGATCCACCTAGGGGTTTCAAAATCAAAAGGTTATTCAAGGCTGGCAAGGAGTTGTTGAGATTTCCCACCTTGAGCACTGCCAGGCGAGCCGTTCGAGAGATCCTGATGGTGTGCCATTGACCCAGACTGAGGGAATGCTCACTCCTGCGGAAGGAAATTTGAGATTCATTTGGTGATTTCCTTGCAAAAGGGTCATTTACTCTTTTACTTACCGGACTAAAGCTGGACCACTGCCCAGGTCAAAGGCAAATTCCACGAAGCCTTCGTTGAGGTAAAGGGCTATGAAATCCCCCCGATGCTCCGGACCAGAGTACAGGATCAGTCCGTCAGACTGTTCAGGCTTCAGAGTTACCTTGAGCTCCAGCCAGATTAGAGCACTGTCGCCCAGTGGGGCGTAGCGCAGGAACGAAGAGCCATTGAAGGCGGGGACCTGGAAAGGGTTAGCTTATTAATATGAAGTCTTGGAAAGCTTATTGAAGAGACACCCACCTGCAGATCCATGCGAATCTCGCACAGATCTCCTACAAAACCAATGGGACACAGGCAGATGGCTCCCTGATCTGAGGGCAGACACTTGCCGCCATGCTGGCAGGGATACCTCACGCACTTGTCCGTGGAGCAGTCCTCTGTTTTAATAAGCGATATTAGAAAAAGTAACTAAAGGGAATTTTTGCCACTCACGAATATCGAATCCATTGATGACATCACCCAAAGGATGTTCGGTGAACTTGTAGTCGTGTTCGTTGGCCACAAAGCGACGTATGCAGCCGGCGAAGCCCTCGGCCAGTGGCAGGCGCTTGGCGAGTCCCGTGATGTTACCTATGCCTCCCAGGAACACTGGCTCCCGGAAGGTGATGCGTGAGAACAAGCCCTGGAAAGAACATTAACCCCATGAGGAAACCTAGTTTCTTTAAAACCATTTAAACTTACATTCGATCTACCCTGGACCTTGGTGCCGTGGTTGAGCACCAGCCAGGCGTCCCAGCGATGGCGATAGATGATCACCGAGTTCCATTCGTTCAGCAGAATGGTCTCCCTGGACCGAACACTGCCCACACCGGAGCCGCAGTCAAACCAGAACTCCACGAAGCCCTTGTTCAGCAGGAGAGCCATGAAGTCCCCGGTTAAGTCATCTCGCTCTCCACTCAACAGGATGATGCCGTCGAAGGACTCTGGACGGAACTCGATGCGCAGCTGGACGTGCTTGTAGGCGCCGTGGAGCGCCGGGAAGGCCAGCCAGGATCGCTTGGCAAAGCGCGGTACATGGGCGCGGATATCTGGGGATTACCATAAGGGATTATAGGATTTCTTAGAGACAGAGAGATTTAACTTACCTTCCTGGCAACCCGGCCCGGTCTTGCCAAAGGGACAAAGGCAGCGGGAGCTGGCGGCAGTGGCCTCCAAGGCACAGATTCCATCGGCGCCGCAGTCCAGATTGCAAGTGGGGCCGCTGCAAATGAAGTGAAATTTGAAATAACTACGGAAATAGTTGCCTCTTTGTAGCAAATATTGGTTTATTAGATAAAGGTACTTTCGGAATGTTTGCATTCTCCGTACTTTTGCTGCACAAATGCCCCACAAAGAGGACGAAGTGAACAACCCTTGACAACATTTTCAAAGAAGGACGCTACGCTCCTTCTTCTTATGATGAAAATGTATGTAAGGGAATTCTGCCCACGCTCCCTCTTATGACCCACCTGTCTGTTGCCATGGCCACGTCCGCCGTCGCCTGCTCCGCTCCTGATATGTTGCCCAGCTGGTGGGAGGTGGACTCCCTCGTGATATGCATTTGGACCTTATTGCTGCTTATGTTATTGTTCCTCCTCCGGTTCTTGGCGCTGTTGCTATTGCTTGTCTGCTGATATGTTTGCGATTTGCTGTTGCGTCTTAAGTTTAATTGATTATTGTTGACGTCGTCGTAGACGGACATGTCCGACTTGTAGCTGTAGCTATAGTCGTCCCCATTGCTGTCCCCGTAATCCGTGTCCAGTTGGTTCTGGTTCTGGGCTGCCGTGGGGGATCTACGCGTAGTCGTAGTGGTGGTGGCCCTTGTGGTCGATGACGGCGGCGCCGCAGTGGACGGAGGCGCGGTGCTGGCCGCCTTGAAGTCGGCCACATCCGGCTCCTGGACTCCCTCGGACTCCGAGTTAAAGTTGATGCTCTCGGCTGATATGTAGTAATCGTTTGAATTGACTTTCTGTTGCTGCTGCTGGCTGTCCAGCGACTGCTGCTTTCGCTGCTCCTGTGTCTCCGAATTACTGTCCTCTAGCTCGCCGTAATCGTAGCTGTCGCCCTCCGATCCGGACTCGTCCTCGCTGTTGCCCTCCGGCTGTGTGCCGGATTGCAATGCAGATCCTCTGAAGTCCGAGGACTTGGCTATCGACTTGCCATCGTCGTTGGCCAGCTTGGCGCTGAAAGAGGCGCCCTTTTGGTAGAGCACATCCTCGTCGGACTTGCCACGCCCATCGGAGCCATTGGCAGTGGCATTAATTACTGGAAAATCAGATTTCGATTCAGTTATGGCGTGCATTTGGCTTTCAGTATTAATTAAAAATATCAAATGCACGCAAAACAAAGCTCAGTGGGGTGGAAAATATTTTATTCAATTAAAACTATGACGGAAACTAGCTCAGGACATGCAGCTGAAACTAGAACTTTAAAGCCTTTGTTTCAGTTTTTACTCTAACAATGCAGTTGCATCTTCTTTTTAGGCAAAAAGAGCTAAGAATTGTCGTAACTACAAAATAAAACAAAAAATAATTCGGTTTGCATGCAAAAATATGAAATATTCAATGGGAACCTAAATAAATATAAAATATTCAGAACAATATAGCAATTAAAAAGAAAATCTTCAACATAAACTCCATTAATCAAGGATCCCTCCATCGATAGTAGTGTATGGCTTTCAGGAAACAACTGCTCGTTGGACATGTAATTTTTTCGACACATTGTCGAAAATGCACAAATTAAATGCAAAACGCTCGCACACACATAAAGTAAACCCCGAATAACAACACAAAAATATCAATTTGCCGACTTGCCAAAGGCAGCATGCAGCATCGTCGAAGCGAGCAACAATCACAAAATAATAATAATTCCCCCGAACAAGCCAGTACGAAAATAAATAATAACAGAGTGGTGGCGGCACATGCAAATGTAATCGGGGGCTAATCCCGTCTAGCCCCCCAAACTCTGGGACATGTCCATTACAGGCTGATTTCCGAATAATAACCAAAACGAAACGAAATGAAATGAAATGAAATGGCAAATTGCAAATCAATTTTGTGGCCACTGGAATTTGCATCCTTGGATAGCCCATCATATCCATATTCATTTAGGCATCCTAAACGCACCTTGACAGCTGTAACCGTTCTTGTTCAGCTCGTAGCCCTCGATGCAATCGCACTCGTACATGCCATCGTGGATCTCGTAGCAGAGCTGCTCGCAGGGGCTGGTGTGTCCGCAGTGACCTGTGTGGGCGAGCAGAGGGTTCGGGGTTCGGGTTAGTGCCATATAGATGGACGATAAGGACTAAAGGGAAAATAGTCAGTTTGGGGTTTGGCCCTGTTTCTGTTTCTGTGGGTTCATAATTTCAGTTCAGTTCACTTGAGTTTAGTTGAGTGTCCTGCGTGTCTACGTCTGCTCCAGTGTCCTGGCCCGGCCTGCTCTGGCGCCGAGTGTGTGTGTTCCTGGGTGTGACCGACGTGTCCGCAATAAATTCTAATAAGCTTTAAGGACTTTGGGCCTGGTCTGGTCTGGTCTGGTCTGGTCGGTTCTCTTCTGTCCTGTCCTGTTCTCCGGTCTCTGACTGTGGCATACGCTTTTGGTAATTTACGGCTGGCCATGACAGAGCCCACACCCGCACCTGGCCTCCACAAATTCATAATGACTACTTAAATAACTCCTCCGTTGGGCGATAGTTCGTGGCTCTCCATAGTTCTTTGGAAAAGTTCCCGTTCGATGGCAATTTAAATGCAAATTTCTCATAGGCAAATCAAAGCCTTTTTTGCAATGCATTTGGCCCACTTGACACCGAAATTGTGCCACTGCGGAGGCAGGAAGTAGGTGTAAGAAAAGTAAAACATTACAAGCATTACGCATACGCCCGAGTGGCAACCGGGCCCGGCACTTACGTCACACATTGTATTAAATGGAACGAGTACACACACACACACACACTCAGAACTTTCTGAGGCAAGCTAGAGCTGAAGATGGAAACGGAGACACGAACACGAACAGCTACTCTGTTAAAGTGCCATCAAAAGGAGGAGGGAAGGCAGGAGCAGCTCCTGCATTCATGCACGCTGGCGCTTGCTAGTTGATTAAGCAACTGTGAGGACGATTAAAGTGCAGTGGACAAGCAGAGGAATCCATTTGCATATGCACACACAAGAGCTGCTGCTGATGCTGGTCCTGATGTCCTGTATGTGCACTCGTTTGTCCCGCCGCCGCTGGCAGTGCATTGCGTATTCAAATTGAAATTGAAAAATCGCATTTTGTATGCAATTGAAATCGAAGTGTCAGCAGCACACATCAGCATCGTCGGCATCGTAGTCGTTGGCAGTGACAGATTCAACCCCACGGGCCCTGAAAATTCGACAACCAGGCGCTGTATGACTCCCGATCCCTGCCTGCTTTTTCTGTATGGTGTATGGTCTCTGGTTTTCTGGTTTTGGGCCACTCTCACGCATAATTAAGTTGCTCATTAACGTCAAAGGCTCGTTTGGGTCGCACAATGGGGCTTCGTTCTCGTATATTGATATGTCAAGGGTGGGGCAGGGGGTGGTTGCCTCTTCAAAGAGGGGGAGAAATGCCTATGCCAGGGACAAATACCAAATTCCAAATACCCAAATTTCCACAATTAGGCACCTGGCCAGGGGCCGGTCACAGTTAAACAGTCACACATGTCAAACGCACCTTGGAAGGCCGCCTCCTCGGGCTCCGCTATCGCACTCACTGCCGCGCTGGCCGATGAGAGCAGGAGGAGGAGCCACACACAGCCGGCTCCGTAATGGTGATGCTGACGCTGATGCTTTGAAGTTGACATGCTGCACTCTGTCCACAGGTGTGCGGCGCAATGGGGCGTATGCTTGATGCGGGAAGGGTTCCTCGTCGATTCCTTTTCGTTCGGCGTTCGATTCAATTGTCCCGGTTCCGATTCCAATTCCAATTCCGACTTTGGCCATCAGCCAGCGGCGAGCATGGAGCGTGCATGCGTCTCGACGTTGCCTCCGCGACTGTTGCTCCTTCGGTTCTTTAGGCTCTCCTTCAGCTCCTGCCAGCTGCCTGGTGGTAGCTCCTGCTGCTTTCCTGCCTGAAAGGACATACACAAGCGCGCAATTAGTAGGCGGTAAAAGCAAAGGCAAGAGAGCTCAAGCCGACGCGAACGCAAATCAAGTGGTCATTATAATATAACCGCAAATTGCTAAACACGCAATAGCCAAATGGAACCTCTCCGGTGGGCCGGTGTGTGTGTGTATGTGAGGGTGAAGGGTGCGGGGTGAACAAGGTGGATGAGCATTAAGCATGCACTGTTAAAAAAAACTCCTGAAGAAGATAATAAGTAACAGTAATGCGACAAATTATATTTGCCTTTAGAAACAATGATAAAGTAGCCTAATGTACCCATTCAATAATGTTCAAGAGTTACTTAATCTGTGACGAAAATATGAAATAAATGTTGTGGCAATTACAAACTTATTTTAATTAAAAAACAAAATTTCGACCAATATATGTAAATCGTAGTTTTTCTTGGATTTCGTAAATGATTCTTTTTATAATATATTATCCAAATATATATATAATCCAAATCTATTAAGAGACCAAGATTTGATGTACTTAACAGAGAAACTCGTAAAAAATCCAAAACACCTTTCAATAGCGCCAACCAAGGCAGTAACATTTACTTATTTTTAGACCAACTTCTTTGCTCAAGTGTGGTCATGAGCATAGGCTTGAGCTCTGGCATGATTCATGGCGTTTCGTGGCGGTGGTAAAATCAATAGGAGCCGCCATGGCAACGCCGCCACAACAAATAGACAAGACCCCCATCAAGGGTGGCCGCTCCCATTACCCCCTCCCCATTGATAACGCCCATCTAACCCACCTAGAACCCAAACCTCAACCTCAAACCCACAGCCCGAACCAAATTCCACCTGCCACCTGCCACCTGGCGTCCTACCTTAAGCCAAATACTGTGTGGCCGAGTAATTAGAAATCAATACGGACACAATTCGGCAAAGTGTGTACTCTGCAGGGCAAGGCAAACAGACGGGCGCTGTGGGACACTCCCGGATAGAAACAGTAGTAGTTGATGGAAAAATCGAAGACGGAAAAACCGAAAAATTCGTAGGCCTTTTCCGCTGGCCAATTCGAAATTGAAATGTCAAATGTCTCCAAGATGGAAGGAAACGGCGTGCAAATGTTGTTAAGCCAAAAAAAAAAAAAAACACAAAACACACACATCTCCGCCATGTCTCTCTCTATCTCTCTCTGTCTCATCTCAGCCTCTGCGGTCTCTTTCTCTCTCTGGCCCTCGCTGGCACGGCACTTAACCCGTGCTCGAGAAATGTGTAGCATACTTACTGGGGCAAACATTGCAGCCGCAGCATGAAATCGCTTCTCCGCCGCTTCAGCATTCTCTTCCTGTCCTTTCTCCTACCTCCTCCCTTCTTCCCTGCTTCCCACCTCTTGTTTTTTGTTTCTGTTGCCTTATTTATTTATACTCTTCGGTGCCCCAGCGGAGTACACATCAGATCCTGGACCAGGAAGTCCCCCAGACGGCCGGATGTTTGATTTGATTAATTAAGCTAAACCAACTGGAAGTTGGCTTCTGTTAACTGTTTGCGCTGATGTAGCCATATTTTTTAGGGTATTTCACTCGTGTAAAATGCAACGCTGCAGAATAGCAGATCAAACTATAAATAGATGGCCCAAAAATAGTAGAAAAACTAAGCTAACCTATGTTCGCTTTTAGCCCACCGAATTCTGAACTACTTGTTTTATAATGTTAAATTTCGATATAGCTAAAATATTATTTTCTTTAATTTAAAAATGAATTTAACTTTAATATTGGGTTTTAAATTATTTAAAATAGAACCTACTTTCTCATCAAATAATTTACTTGCTATATTACACTCTCCAAAACAAGGGAAGAACCTAGTCCTAAGTAGATTTTAATTGTTTATAGAAGAAATACTCTTCGTAAGCCTCTTTAAAATCAAATTACCCCGTCTTGAAACGTTAAGTTAGTGTATGCAATCGCTGCACGCGTACTATATATATTTTTATGGCAATTTTCATATGCCTGCGCTTAAAATCGCGCTGACTGCCTTCGGCCTCGGGCTGTTTCCCTCCCGCTTTTCACTTTCCCTCCCCCTTACGGTTTTCCCCGTCTGCATGTGTGAGTGTATGTACGTGTGTGTTTCGCGCTCGCGTTGGTTGTGCGTGCAAAAAAAGTTCTCGTTTTTTTATAAGTTTGACGTAAGGGGCTAAAAAACCCATCGCCATTCCGCAGTGTCTCAAGTTGAGTCAGTTGAGGTTTCTCCTTTTTTCTGCTGTTTTTTTCGGGGGGCGACCAAATGTTGCCGTATTCATTTATATCGATTTTTCCACCTTGGCTATTTACACACACAGACACACAGAGCTCCGCACACTCACTATACACTCACTAGAGAACTACAGACAGGAGACTGGAGGGAGGGAGCGGGGACTTGGGGCAACGGTTGACATACTAGCCACATACTTCTTTTTGTCCGTTTGTATTTGCGCACTCTGCACGTTATATTTTCGCATTTCTTTCATTCGGGATTTCGCTTTTCTTCTCTATCCCCCCGAACCCGAGCCCCAGCCAACCCCTTTTTGTTGTATTTTTCGTTTCTGTTCTTTTTTTTGCATTTTTATTGCGTTTTTAATGGCATTTCTTTCCGGTACGACGCCTCCGAATGGCCAGCTATGCAGAAGGCTGAAGCCTGTCGCCCTCCTGTCGGTGGGAGCTTGCTTTGTGCGGATGAATGTTCGGGGGATTCCCCCTTTTAGCCCGAAATGCATGTGAGGAAAACTCATTATTCAGGTAAGCTGCTGCTGCGACTCACAAAAACGTGCGCTCATTTGGATGGAAATACTGTGGCCTCTCCGAAACTAATTAGAACGCATCGGTTTTGAAATTAATAGGCTCAGAGGCCCAAAACTTGACTCCTAGACCGGCTCTGGCTTCTCGATTTTCGGGGCTTTGGCGGAAAGTTGATCAACCCAATTAGCCGGTTAATGGACAAAAATGAATGCTCCAAGTGGCAGTGATTTAATTACACAATTAAGAGCTCATTGGGCAGTGATGTCTGATGTCCGATGCCTGATATCGGATAGTTTGCTGGCTGGCTGAAACCATATTCCGTCGCTGGGCCCATATTCATTTATCACAGATTATTACCCGGCGACTTTTTATTTGAGTTGAGTGAAAGCCCTGGGATAAAGTTTATGCATCGTAAATCGTAAACTCAAAACTTTACCCGCACCGCACAGATACTTGATACGTGACCGCAGAGTGGAATTTTTTGCCGGAATGTCTGAGTTCCCGACAGTTCTGACCATAACAAATGATCAAATTGCTGGGGAGAGTCGGAAACTTTTGTGCCAGAGAGAGATATGCCCGAAAAACTACTAAACGGGGTCCTCGTCCTCCCAGTGAAAGTGAGTCGGATAAGTGGCAACCGAATTATTTGCATGCACATATCTCTTCTCCTTTTATCCGATAATCGCTCTTGAACTGAAGTGAGTTGCCAGCTTTTGAGCTAAACTTCCCAGTTACTAGTGGGAGGGCTAAGTGGTCTTTGTTGGGGGTAAGGTTCAGGGAAAAGCCTCGGCTGCTTTTCAATTATTTAGGAACTGCTCTCGATTCCGTGGCTAGTTTATTGATTCAAAAGCAAAAGGCAAAAGGCAAACAAGGCCAAACAAAATGGCAGCCAGCAGCAGAATTATATCCCATATCCACGGCTGCTATTCCTGCGGCTGATGTCACGCAAAAACTTTCTATACAGTGGAAGGCCGGCCAATGGGGGATGTCCCGGGGAAAGCAGCGGAAAAGTTAAGTTGGAAAGAAACAAAACAAAGCGAAACTAAAAGCGGCCAAGAGAAATGAAACAGAAACAGTGGCAGAAACGGAAAACGGAAAACTGAAAACAGAAAACAGAGGCTGATGATGGTGAATCTGTATCACAAAGGGAAACCGTTAGGGCAGCAATAAATTGTGTTTTTATAAGGCAGGTAAATAGAGCACAAAATCCGTGGAGAGCCAATTGGGTGGCCAGCAACCACAAAATACACACAAAAACAATGTGGAGGGGTCGCACTTGGGCGCTCGGGGATGGTTTTCCGGGGCGGGCGGCAAGCCTCTTCGAATCAACTCAATTCACGCATGCCAGACTTCTGACTCCCCGAGAAACTGGCCAAAGTGACAGGCGGGAGACAACCGAGAGGCGGCGACCACAGTGGAGACCCGTTAATTGGGCTAATCTGCCCCATCTCCCTCCCTCCATTCATCGCCATTAAAGTGGCTCCTTCGGAAGCCTTAGATTTTGCAAGGAATTTACGAGGGTGCGAGGGAAAACTAATTTACTTTGTAGCTGCATTCAAGCACGAAATCTGATAAATATATGACCTTTCCTTCAAGGCTGTTTCATGTTTGATTTAATTGAGAACACCGTAGTTACTACAGCTATTAAGCCAAGGTTGCTGATGCAATATTTACTTGTTGTTGAACTTTTTTTTAGCAATTAGTGGGTATACAGAAGGCAATTAAAATAATTTGTGCAGTGGCTGTCAGTGAATACATTTATAATTTAATTTGCAGGAATTTGTTGGATTATCAAACGCTGAACTATAGTGTTTTTATAGCATACTTTTTGCCCCCTATAATTGGAGATTTGAAATCGCTGGCATTTCTACTTTAATGATAAATAATAGATTTGAACCAGGAGAGGTAAGTTTTTCCCATAGAACTTGTATAACAAGGTTACAGTCTGGCTAATTATTGTCTCTACTCTCGTTGTCACTTAAAGTTAGATAACAATCGGTTTCAATAGATTTATAATCGATTTTTTCTCTCTAACGCATAGAAAACTATGATTTTGTAGCCTGTATTTATTCGATTGAGATCAGGAAAAGATATGAAACTTCCAATATTCTAAGGATGCCAGTAATTAGTTCCTTACAGACCACACTGTAGCAGCCTTGAGCTTTGGCGCGTTTTTCTTGCGGCTTATCCTGCCTCGGCTTTGAGTGCCAAGACATCGCACTAAATATATATATATCCTCCTATATGCGGGACGCGGGCCTAATTTATGGCGAATTCGCAGGTGCGCGCGCTTTACTTGAAAGCTGTCAAAGACCGCGTTCCTTGCCACAACAACGGCAACAACTACAGCGATGCCAACGGAGGCAGCCAACAACAAAGTAATTTCCCAGCAAGGACCTCAGGACTAAAACAAAAGCAAAACCCACACAAGCACACCACATATACACACAACTCGAGGGGGAGCAGAACGTGACGTCTGTGTGTGGGTGCTTTTTGGCTGAGTGTGTGCGTGTGTTGGGGCGAGTGGGCGAGTGAGGAATCCTTGCAGTGCAGCGAAAAGGGGAACTCCCGAACGCCCAAAAGGACTTTTGAACTGGTTGGTGGTGGCAATGTGAACGAACTGGTAATTATCAACATCATCGTTGCAACTTTAGTTTGACCCAAAAATCACAATAAATAAAAGTGGCGGATGTGTGTGTGTCTGCGACATGTATATAAGTGAGGGAAACTCATACTAATGAGTGTTTGTGTGTGTGTGGAAAGGCAGTGGGTTGGCCACTTGAAGTGCGCTTTTCCTCTTCTTATTCGCCCCCTTACTGCCTTACTGGCCACATAAATTTCCATTATTTCATTTCGCATTTTTTCGTCTCCGTAAACTACACACAAACACACACACTGGCACACTCGGAGAATACAAGTACAAATCCTTACGGTTTCTGTTTCTGTTGCTTTTGCTGCTCCTGCTGCTCTTCTTCTTCTTCTTTTGGCTGCCTCTGGCCAAGTACCGTTATTCTGCGTGGTCTTTGCTGATTTCTGCTTCTGCTTTCGCTTCTGCTGCTGCTGCTACTCCGCCTCCTCCTGCGCCTTGTGCTTTATTTTTCGGCTTTCAGCGATTTTCGTGGTATTTACATTTACACACTCCCGCACACTCGCACACTCTCACTCACTGGGACACATTCAGCTGTCGTATAAGCTGACTTTCACATTGCACTTGCACGAGAATTTTCAATCGCAGCGAGCAGTCGCGTCGCCATATACAATAACGCTGGGTTTCCACGTTTGGCTAGTTCCCTGCTCTGCTATGGCTATATCTCGGATTCGTTGTCGAGCATCGTTGTGCGGCTGTGGCTATGGCTACGGCTACGGCTATGGCTGCGGCTGTGTGTATATGTATGTACGTTATTTTGGTTGTATCCTGCGAGCGGATGTCTGATGACGACGGATACGGATGATTTCTGGCGTTCGAGCGATTCCGTTTGTTTTTCGGGGAGCGTAACGTTTTTACACTCTAATTGACGGGAGACTACTGAGCGTATGAGTATCGAAACGGAATGGAAATGCCACTTGGCAGGGCCACAGAGAGGACGAGAGAGAGAGCGAAGAAATGTAGCCGGAGGGAGAACACAAGCCCTCGGAGAGAGCCGCAGCAACCGGAGCCAGAGAGTCCTTGGTCCTTGTGCTTGGCTGTTATTGTAATATCCGTTCGGACGATTATCCGGCCATGAAAAGAGGCGCCAATTCAATTCGCACAGTTAGCTCGGCTAATAGGGTTGCCAGGGTGCTAGTGCCAATTGATTGGTTTAATTTTTAATTTCTAATTTTAATTCCGAACTGCTTAAATTTAAGCTCGAATTATAGGGATTGAAAGGTTACATTCCGAAGTGATTTGAACACTTTGCTTGCCCCAGTTAGGGTTTTAGAAAATTCATTAACTATACGTTTTATGGCGCTATAAATAATATCAAAAAATATCAATATCAAATATCAACAAACCCGCTGAATTAGTAAACACCTGGCAACCATAAGCTTTCGCCCAACTCCAACCTCTCTCCTTCTTTCTCTCACTATACTCACTCTCCCAGCTGCTCTACTCTCTCCCACGCACGCATGCGCCCCAAGAGAGAGCGTCCAAACATTCCGGGCTTTCACTGTCAAAGGACTATGCCAGGATAATGTGAGAGGCGGAGAGCGAATGTTAGGCAACAGTGTTTCGCTGCCTGCGAGTTACAGTTAACAGCACAATAAACACCTACGGAGAGCCACCGACACTTTAAGGGACATAAGCCCATAATGAACTCGACGACACGCGTGGACAAAAACAACACGAGACGCCTTGGGCGGGGGGACTGGCAATGGGGCGGGGGAGGGCACACTCTGTATTTGTGTGCAGTGGCCAGTAAGTCAGCTGATCGGGTTGCAAGGGTTGTTGAAGGGTTGTTGTGTTTGCCTACCAAAAGAAATGGATAAAAAAAAACACACACACATATATAGGCGGCAGGAGCAGGAATGTCCAGGCCAGGACCTTTGCCTCCTCCTACGATGGTAACCGAGACTTGGCAAGTCTGCGGCATTTCTGTTGCTGTTGTTGTTGTTGTCTTCGTCGGCGTTGTTGCTGCATTGACAAGTCAACGTTACTAATGACCCGGCGCTATTCATGACCCCCGACAAAGGCAACGACATACAGTATGCTGGTTTATTTGTGTATGTAAGCACTGGGAGAAAAACTTTGCAGGATTGGGTACTCTATAAATACCTATAAGCTAACTTGAGAGTTAAGCAATGTCAGAATGTTATGTTTAAATAATTTTATAAATATCTGTATGTTTTGTTTTTGTACCCCCGCACGAAAAGCATCTCGAAAACATATCCATCATAACGATAATTTCTGTTGAAAGAACTTTAGTTCCCAGATAATTCACTAATTCATCTAAAATATCTAAAAGAGAGGCTAATTATATTTTTTTTTATAATTAAAACTTTTGATTTAAAAGGTATGTAAAAATTATTATTTTAATTAAAAATAGTGCTTGAGTTGGTAGTGTTGAAATACTAATTTAAATTACAAAATACTCACTGCTTTAGCTCAGTGTATATCCTTTGTTGACGGCTTAGTGGGTGCATTCCCCCACTCCTTGGCAAGGAGCCACCCCTTGGAGTTGCAGCAAATGAGGCATTAATATCCAGCCGGAGACCCACCGAGCCCAGAAGCAGGACCTCTTCCCTTTCACAGGCCCTCGGGCTTCGCAGCCTGCACCCCGGCTGGCTTCCAAAGCCATGTTTTCGAGTATGTCAGGGCAAATATTAGTATTCCACTTCAGTGTGAGCATTTTGTAATGGAAAGTGTTGTCGTCGTTGTCGTCGTAGTAGTTGTCGTTCCGCTGCATATCCATCAGAGGAGCAGCCGAGCGCAAGTAATGTGTCACATTACAAATGTTGTTTCCCATCCCATCAAGCCCCCTGCACTACCTTGTTGCAGTTGAAAAACAAAAGTATTAACCACTCAACTAGCTGGAATCGACACAACCGTAGAAGCAATAAGCGGCACTTTATTAACTTATCAAGCAGAAGCGAAAACCATGGCAACGGGGGATTTATTATAAGTATTATGGGGGAACTGGGGAGGGAGGGTGGCGGATTAGTGCAGCAGCAGCAGGGCATTCGTATAGAAGACCAAGGCCAGATCGCTTATGTGCTGACTATCGCTGTCATCGGGCAATATATCCTTCGGCGAGTCCTCCCCCCCAGCCAGCCAGCTGCCAATTTCCATTACGTTGCGCCAGTTCACAAACTCATTGTAGCCAAACAGCCCGCAGATGGTGGCTGCGGCGGCGGGCAGGCAGGTGGCAGGTGGTAGGCAGAGATATGTGTCAGCGATATAAGCAAGGATAAGTGTCTGACTCACCTTGCTCCAGATACAGATCGCGATAGGCCGAAGGCAGCCCCAGGCTCCGGATGGCGTTCTGCTCACGCTCAACCTCATCGCACTGAATCCTAGCCAGCAGCTCGTACACCTTTGGGGGGCTGAGGTGGGGGGCGCATGCCTGATGCTGCAGCACGTACAGCAGCAGGACTCTGGGCGGTTATGGATAAAGGGTAGGGTTTGTTCTTGGATTCTTGGATAACAAGTACTTACTGGTGAGTCCTCTGGTATCCGTATGCAGGAGCATCGCTGGTTAAGAGCTCCAGACACTCTTCGGCGAGTAACTTGCAGCTGGGCGGCTTTAGGTTAACAATGTCCCGAAGGCAGAGATCTGCATTTTTGGGTTATAGCTTATATTGTATATTTTTTACCATTCTCCTTGAGGACCTCACCCGACAAAGTCCTGTTGAGCTGTCCCTCGTTCACTACCTTCGAATAGATCTCCGCCAGCTGCTCGTACTCCCCGTTGGCATCCAACTCCCCCAACTTTAGAGAGGGAGGCAGCAGCAGGACATTCCTTTGAAAGGCTGTGCTGAGGACTGCACAAAAATGAATGTGAGTGCACATTTAAATTAATTGCAGGTGCAGCAAAATGCCCTTACTTTCCCCTTGGATGCCCTGCTCCTGGACCACACCACCGGATCGCTCCCGGATGTCCTCCATCCTGTGCAGCAGATGGTAGTAGAGCTGGCGTTCGTATCGCGTGGGCGCCACGTAGCGCAGCTTTTCTGCAATCGACATGGACAGGGCATAAATAAACAGGAACATCCGTCATTCGTATCGCGAGTGCACGGTTCATTAGGCTCACGTTTTATCAGGAACTGCGAGAGCAGCAGGGCGAACGTAGAGCTGGCACTGAGGCCGTGGCCGCAGGAGAGCCCATCCAGGAGCCGGTAGATGCGATGTGGCAGCTCCTGGTCAGTGTCCCCGAGAATCGGGATCAGACAGCAGCATCCGCTGACTGCGAGTATCAGGCTGAAGAGTTTCAGGTCCACGAGCAACATGTTGTCGGCTTCCCAGCCAGGAGGCTTCTACGCTTTGGCTTCATCCCGGCCACATCGAAGTCACATCGGACGGGTCTTTGATTTCGCCACTTCATGAAGATTAATTGAGGCACATTTGTTCCGGCCGCCCAGTGCGGGGGCGAGCCGGTCGGCAGCCGGCTCTCTTATTCGTCCCCGGGGTGCGAGGTATAAAGTTTCTCATATTAATCACAATTTACAACTTGAATACATTACGCAGATTGAAGGATTCGCTTTCAGTTTTGAAAGGAAGTTGGCTCTGGTGCGAATAGCGTTTGAAATCATCATATTTTATTTATAAGGACGAGAACCATAACAAACGCCGACAAATTAATTTAGAAATGTAAATAAATTAATTTATTGGTCAAGAAAATTAGACGTTAAAGGATATAGGTCGATTTCTGCCTAGATATGGATGCTAAATGTTTATGGTATATTTTCAAACATGGCTATATCGAAGCAATTGACTCAGGATTATAAAAAAATATATATGTGATTTGTTGGGACTCAAAAATATCCCCTGAAATAGTGATAACTAACAACTTTAAAACGTTTTTTTTTATACCCTTGCAGGGTATTATAATTTCAGTCAGAAGTTTGCAACGCAGTGA
>JAEIII010038815.1:0-16149 GCA_018905755.1 Drosophila ohnishii | reverse complement strand
ATTTAATTACCAATACCAAACCATAGCCAGCATCTATATTAAACACACGATTTAATAACCAAGAGCTTAGGGTCCACCCCCCTCCACAGAGAAGGAGGATGAGGATGAGGGAAACTGAAAGTTGCCTATGGCCTCCATCGTCTGCCGCAGCTTCTCCAGCCCGCTGCAGTTGGCTTCGTAGGCATCCAGCTGCTGCATCGCGGTGAACCAACGCTGCAGACGTGGAAATCGCGTCAGCGGAAACATGAGATTGACGGTGCTCAATGTGGCCACCAGGGAGAAGTCGGCGAGCGTCAGCTGAAACCGCAGCAACAAAGATGAAATTCTAAACTTGATTGAGCCATACCTCCTCGTAGCTCTCTCTCTCTTACCTGCTCCCCGGCCATGTAGTTGCTCTTTTCCAGGTAGCCGTCCATGATGCCATATGCCTCGGTCAGCTTGCGTTCGTGGTGAGCCACATCCACATGAGCAAATCCCTGGCGGACAATAGCAGACTGCGGAAATTGTTTCCAAATTAAATTAAATTCAATTAAAATGAAAATGTAAAAGGGAAAAGCCCACCATAAAATCACTGTCACGGCGGAATAGAAAGGAGCACTCGAAGAGCAGGAGGTTCAGGACCTTCATTCGTTGAACATACTCCTTGGGCCACAGATTGCCGCCCTCATCGAACTTTTCCGCCAGGTGAATGAGTATGGCATGGCTATCGGTCAGAACGAGATCATCATGCACCAGAGTAGGAACACTATGCTGGGGATTTATCTAAAAAAAACAGAATCTGAAGAAAAATCCAGTGAATAAATTACCCCGACTCACCATCAAGAAATCTTTCTGGAACTGCTCGCCCTTGAAAAGATCCACAAAACGAAGCTCCACATCGATATCCAGCAGGTTAATTAACATAAGACAACTGCGCACCGGCGGACTGCGATCGTCATAGTACAAAATCGGCTTGGGTAGAGACATCTCAGACAGATCAGGTAGAAAAACGAGGGAGCGAACGCAATGAAAGCCGATCAGTGACTAAATCCGACTGCAGGGGCTGTCTTGAGACAGCTGTGGGGAGTATGTAATGCAAATTGTATTTAAAATAATGTTCTAATTTAAATATTAGCTTACATATATTCTTTTTTTAGTTGAAGCATTCTTTATAGTATCATAATTATAGAATTTTAATTACGCTTTTAATTTAAATCTAACGATTATTTGTTCTTCGACACTGTAGCCCTGAACCAGTGTTGGATAGGGCAATGCTGGACCTCTTAGTGCGCCCAGCTGATAGCAAAAGCGTTTTAGTGTGCCCAGAAGCCGCGGAAGTGGACATGTGTGAAATCCAAAATTGTATCTGGCAACACTAAACTTAAAAAACAAGAACATTTAATAATTATTATTTTTCCAGTTTTATAACTGAAAACCCCGCTGTTTTGTGGCCGCACCTGCCTAACCATGTTCCTGTCGCGCCACCTGAGACTGCTGCCGCGGGCGAGCATCGCACGTAGCCTGGGTTCCAGTGGAGCACATTACACAACCGCCGCCAGCAGCAATGCGGCGCCGACGGAGGAATCCCCGTTTGAGATTCCCCATCGGATCGAGCGCTCGCCCACGGACATATTGCAGGCCCTGGCCGGCACCGTAGGCAGGGACCACACGGCGCCGCACTACAAGTTCCACGACGACCCTTTCCTGATACCCATGTCCAATGCGGCGAAGCGGACGTATGCCATGTCCAAGGAGTCCGGTCGCAAGGCGGCCAAGTGGATCAAGGAGGAGCACCGCGAACTGTTTTTGGTGGGTAAATAAGGGAAATAGAACCATAAATTGAGTTTGAAACTCTTTTTAGCATCAAGAGGCACAGCCGGCAGTGGAGAAGTTCGCTCCTAGCATGGTCTACACCGAGGATTCAGAGGTGGACGAGAGCTCTCTCCGTCAGCTCATCGCCCAGAGTGAGGTCAAGGATGCTGTCCTTGTCTACAACCTCCTTGAGCAAAAGGGAAGTCCCATCAGCGCAGATTTAAAGCAGAGCCTTCTGGAGCTGGTGTGCTTCCACAACAACCAGGAGCCGCTGCCGGAGGAGTACATCGAGGAGCGTTGGTTCATTCAGAACAATAGGAGACGTGACCGGCACGGCAAGACCTGGAAGGATGGGGATCTGGCCGAAAAGCTGTATGCCGAAATTGAACCCAAGACCCCGCAGTCCTACGCCGCACTCATTCGCGGCATGGCCAAGTATCTGCAGTGTGAGCGTGCTTATGCATTGCTCCAGGAGGCGGGTGAAAAGCAAATTCAGCTGGACACAAACACCTTCAACTCCATCATTGAAATCGTGAGCTACCTGAAGGACACTGCGGAGCAGCGTTGGCAACTCTGCACGGAGCTGCTGCAGGAAATGTCACAGCAGAAGCTGAGACCCAACCTGGGCACCCTGAACGCCGTGCTGCAGTGCATCAGCACCTTCGGCAACTTCAAGCTGGCCCGCAGCGCCGCCTTGCAGGTGCTGCCGGAGTTCAAGCAGCTGGGCGTGAATCCCAGCCTGGGCACCTACTACTACCTGCTGATCATCTTCTGCCGCGAGAGGGGTCCCGTCTCCCACGTCATTGTGGACATTCTAAACGACATTGCCGGCAAGGAGTTCCAGATTGAGCACCCCAAGGACACGTACTTCTTTGCCACCGCCATGGATGTGTGTCGCAATCATTTGAACGACAAATCGCTGGCCAAAAAGGTGAACGAGCTGCTGCACACCGGCAAGAACTACGACCTGGTCGGTGACTCCTTCAAGGAGTCCGTTTACTACCGCAACTATCTGGCGCTGCTTTGCCAGACTGAATCGATCGAGGACTTTATGCTCACCTACGACCTGCTGGTGCCCAACATCTACATACCCGAGCCCGGCATCATGGAGGAGATCCTGCGTGCCATCGAGATCAACAACGCCGTCGAGCACGTGCCTCGCATCTGGTCGGACATGGTTGTGTTTGACCACACGCACCGCGAGAGCCTCCTGCTGTCCGTCCTCCGCATCATGGTGGACAACAAGCCGAATACCGAGTTACCCGCCCAGCAACAGCTGCCGGAACAGTGCGCCAAGGTAGCGCTGGACATGTACGAGCGAGTGGAGGAGGCGATGAAGAGGCTCCGCAAGGTCTCCTTTACCGGTCAGATGCTAGGAAACATCCTTACGCTGCTCGTTCGTGGTGGTAACTTCGAAAAGGCCAGTGAGGTGTTTGCCCACATCGACAAGAACCAGCACAGGATACCCGGCACGCCCGCCGAAAGTGCGCTCCAGGAGTACGTGGAGGCCAGCGTGCAGGAGAAGTCACCCAGTCAGGCGCTGGCCGCTTTGCAATATGCCGTGGAGAACAACATGGAATCCAGTGTCTTGGCAAAGCGCATCCATGAAGGATTCACGCTGAACGAAACGCATTTGGCCAAGCTGAAATCCTTGGTGGGCGAAAGTTTTCTCGATAAGTAGAGTCTTGTTTTACTAGAGTATGTTTTGTAAACACGAAAATTGTTAAATAAATAACTATAAAACTTTATATGATTGGAAATTTATATTGATATAAAAAAAATCAGATCTAGGATATCTATTAACATTAAATTCTTATAAAGCACCAATCCTCCCCAATTGCATAATTAATATATACTAAATTACTATATAAAAATTCACAAGATGTAAATATTTAATTATTTGAAATTTATTTACGGTATTTTTAGGTCACATTCGTTGTTTCAGTGTTTTAGTGTGCCCAGATGCCGCGAAAGCGCCATATTTAACGGAGATGGGCACACTGGCTCGAGATGTTGAAAATAATTGCGAATTCACGTGTAGTCGGTCGCTTGTCCGGATTAATTCCAACGTCAGCAGCAGTTAGCCAGAGATATATACAAATCGACCGGAAGAGAACGAAAGCCAACATGTCCCAGTACGAGACCGTGGAGAAGGGCGCCCGAAACTCGCCGAGTTACAGCCTGTATTTCAGTGAGTAGGCCACGAATTTGGCCCCTATATGACCCGGCCCGGCATAACCTGCTGGCGTCACCAAGCCCCAATTAAGTGACGGGGCAATTGCATCCAGCGGATTACCTTACTGGGTTTAATCGTGGCCGGGGCAATTATGCAACAAGTCAAACCGGACTCTGCTTACTCAACGCCGCATCGTCGTCGCTTTATCAGCGCTATCAGCGTTTGTCTTTGCGTCGGAACTGGCGGAAATACCACGACCTTGGGACTTCTGTGGCCAGTGGTCCGTGGTCTTATCTGCGCTATAATATAGCCTCCATATCGTTGGTATCGAGATTGGGGTAATCAGGTTCGGCACGCAAGTAATTAGACCCGGCCGGTCGGCCGGTGACCTTTGTCTAGACAACGAACGAACCCTTCACAATCGCATCAATCAAATCGCGTGCCCCGCAGCGCTAATATTTGCAATAATTTCTGGCCTTTTCCACAGAAAACAAGTGCGGCAATGTCATCTCGCCGATGCACGACATTCCACTGTACGCCAACGAGGAGAAGACCGTCTACAACATGGTGGTGGAGGTGCCACGTTGGACCAATGCCAAAATGGAGGTTAGACTCAGTGTGCGCTATAGTCAGTGCCTGGTTATTAATCCACCGATTGCATGTCCATCTAATCCACAGATCAGCCTGAAGACCCCGCTGAACCCCATCAAGCAGGACATCAAGAAGGGCAAGCTGCGTTACGTGGCCAATTGCTTCCCCCACAAGGGCTACATCTGGAACTACGGCGCCCTGCCGCAGACCTGGGAGAATCCCGACCACATTGAGCCCTCCACGGGCTGCAAGGGCGACAACGATCCCATCGATGTGATCGAGATTGGATACCGTGTGGCCAAGCGCGGCGATGTGCTGCAGGTCAAGGTGCTGGGCACCATTGCTCTGATCGACGAGGGCGAGACCGACTGGAAGATCATTGCCATCGATGTGAAGGACCCGCTGGCGTCGAAGGTTAATGATATTTCCGACGTGGATCAGTACTTCCCGGGCTTGCTGCGCGCTACCGTCGAGTGGTTCAAGGTGGGCCTTAAATCTTTGTATTTATTTTTGGTGGCTTACTAACTTCTGTATCCAATTCAGATCTACAAGATTCCCGATGGCAAGCCAGAGAATCAGTTTGCTTTCAACGGCGATGCCAAGAATGCGGACTTTGCCACCACCATCATTGCCGAGACCCACAAGTTCTGGCAGAACTTGGTTCACCAGGGAGGCACTTCCAGCACAATCTCTACGTGGGTTTTATTAGCAATTTAAAAACTCGCTGAAAACTTTGTAATATTTACTGATTTACAGTACCAACATCACCAACCGCAACTCGGAGCACGTTATCCCCAAGGAGGAGGCTGAGAAGCTCCTGGCCGAGGCCCCCGAGGGCGGTCAGGTGGAGGAGGTGCTAGACACAGGTAAGGTTTACTATGTTAAATCGCGCTTATAGCTGCCTCTCCTCAACCCACGCTTAGCCAGCCAAGTGCAAACAAATTGGTTACACAAACCCAACCTGCATGCTTACTAATATCTACACTAGTGCGTCCAAGTTCCAACCAAAAATTAAAATATCCCACGCTGTAAATACTGCAAATACTCCCCCGTTTATGTAATTGGCCTAATTGTTACGTTAAATGTGCTGGTGAAATAAACATAAACCTAAATCCATGTCCCTTTCTCTCTCGCTATTGCAGCCGACACTTGGCATTTCATTCACCTCAAGTAGGGTGATGCCGCTCCGTGATGAGTCCGCTTCAAGGTCATCGGTATATATATCGTAGTGTTATCGAATTGGAGATTTTAATGCACTTGTGAATCATTGATATTGGAATTGAATAAAGCCCTGCACTTAAACGCAATCAAATCCGCTGGCGACTCCTCTTTGAAATATACAATCTTTATTTATATTTTACGACTAGATCCAAACAAGTTTAAATTAATTAATAGTTATGTAATTGTAGGGCATATGCAAATAGTACATATATTTGTAGAATCGAATCGAATTATGCCGTGTAAGGATGTGTGGTGTAAGGTCGCCTTTCGGTTCTATGTGGGGGTTGGTGTGTGGAACGTAAAATTTACTGCCGTAACAAGTTAACTTAGGCTTACGAAATAAAAGAAATGTACAAAATAGTTAGACGTTATAAATATGTGTATGTATAGAAATCTTTAAAAGAAGACAAAAATAATTTATTTACATCAGACATTTTGATTCTTGTTCGTTCGTTCGTTTCTTATTTGTTTGCTTTGCTTTGCTTCCCTTCCCTTGCTTTGTTCTCTCGCTAAGAACTCTAGAAAATGAGCATAATTATCGTCGTTACTAAAAACTAAAAGCTCCACGAGACTGTTTAACGGATCGATGTGCATGCCGGAGATTAAAGATAATAATAAATGAACAAAAACGAATTTTCTTCACTTTCCGATACCGGTGCGGATAAGTAACGTGTAATGGTTTTCATTATCTTCTTATTTTGTTTTGTTATTATTTTTTTTTAAACATTTTTGATCTGCTTTCTCTTTTGTAGCTTAGTCGCTAGTTATTTTTCTTTTAAGTGGGGTACACATTCCTCGGGTCGTTCGTTTCCTGGTTGCCATTGTTTCGTGCCGTGTTCTGCCACAGTTATCAGTAATACAATACATAGTGTACTTTTTAGTTTAGTATATAGTTTATAGAATTAAGTAGCTGCTCGTGCCAGTGACGGTGCCAGTGTGCCTGTGCCCAGATAGTTGGCAAGTTACTTGCGGCCCAGGGTATCGCGCCATTCGTTGTACTTGTCCATCTCCTCGTGCAGCTGTAGAGCCTCAATGCAGGCGTTGAAGAAGGGCGATCCGAAGCATTCTTGCCTGTTTTTGAGTAAATAAGGATAACGGGTTAGTATAAAATATTAGAGAGGACTTCTTATCAAGTGTGCTCAAAAAGGTGGAGCCAAAAAGTCAAAATTGCTTGATTATTGTGAGGCTGGAAAATACAAAAATTGCTCTCAGCGACGGTTTTGAACTTAAAATATTTTATAAAATTAAAAAGTGAAAGTGAAAAAAATTAATTGACAACCTTGGGAAATACTTAAAAACAATTGGTATTTCATCAAGTTTGGTTCAAAAACGTTTGTGTGAAAAGTTGATGTAGGAAAATCGCGATTATCGATGTAATCCTTGATTCATCTTAAAATCAACAGTTAATTATGGTATTTTTACAATATAATTTTCTAAATAAATTTTTTAAAGGATTTTAGAGTCAAAATATATATACAAAAAGTCCCTAAAGTACTGGCGGTGCCTTACAAAAATGTATTGCATACTGTTAGGCGCCGAAAAATATTTTCAAAATGTTTTCCGATTTCTAGGACTTCAATCCTACTTTAAAGTCAAAAATCAAATATAAAATTAAAAAAATAATATAAAATAAAAACGTACCAAAACAAAAACGGTAAGCAGGCGTTTTTAATTGTGCGCCAGAATTGCGCACATAATCGCTTTCTCTTTCACAGGCTGCATAGCGATCTCCTTCACTGGCGGCTGTGGACTGTATCTGCGATCTCTTCCTGGGGCATCTCTGGGCACTTCTGGGCCTCTCCGCGTCGCGCATTCGCATTCTAATTCTCATTTATCACAATTTTGATGCTCTCAAATAGCCAGCGAATGATTATCCTTTATTATTTTACATTTGGGCTTATAGTGCGGTGTTTTTTGCTACATTTTTAATGTAATCAAACGTCGTCGCGTGTTTTTACCGAGGGTTTTTGTTTGTGTCTTGCACAAATTGCGTTCTTGCGTTATTTAGACTAAACATTTAGTATGTGTGTGTGTCGTAGTATGCGGATAATTGTTAGGTATAGATAGATATATGCATATTTCCTCTTTTTTTGCCAACAAATTTACGCTAATTAGGGGTTTAATCTTTACAAAATAGCACGAAATTGTAACTGTAATACATTTGCAAAATACTTTCGGTCTCGTGTGTGTGCGTGTGGGTGTAGCTGTGTGTGGTGTGTGTAGTATGGGTAGGTTTTCCTTTTTGCCTTCTGTGGTTTTGCCCTCGCAGGAAAATCGTGTAAAATGTAAACGTTAAATGCTGATTTTACAATAGTATACAAAAATAAAAATAATCATTTAACATTACATAGATTAAAAACAGTGGATTTCGTTTTGTTTATTTTATATACATAACGCATAACGCAATAATAATAAAACAAGCTAAGAATACTTATAAATAAATACTTCGGCTTCCTATTTACGTCGGCGGCGGCGGAGTGGCGAAAGGGATCGGAAATCTTTATCCTATATGATCCGATTCGCTATCTCTCCCAACGCCCTCTTCTTCCCTACGATTATGTTACTTACAACAAACGCATAACGTTCTCAATAAATTAATAAAAATAATTCGTTTTTAAAAAAACACATATATAGTAAAAACTGTAAAGCATACAGTAATAAATAAGTACGAATTAAATTTGGGCGTTTTAATATTTTAGATTTCTTTGTTCTGGCTCTGCATTTGTGGTTGTAGTTGCAGCGAATTTCAACTGTTGTTGTGTTTGGGTAGTGTGTGTTGTTGTGTGTGTGGTGTGTGTGTTTGGATGGGTTTTTAAGGGGGGTAGGGTAGGGAAAATCGGGGACTTAAAGTTATGTCTGCGGCGCCATGTTGAAGGATATGGGCGAGCCGTTAACGACTCTCAGAAAGTGCTGTAAGTTCGATATTTCCTCTTCGGGTATTAACAGCACTTTCAGGCATTCGCCGAACCATTTTGAATCAAAGCAGTCTTTCCTAAAATTAAGAAACGAAAATCATAATGAAACACAACAACAAATAAAGGTAACACAAGCTTAATCAAATCAAATTGGAGAAATTATATATAGTGAGCGGAAACGGAAATGGAAAGAGAAATGAAAGCGGAAACGGAAACGGAAAACGAAAGAAGACGAAAGGTAAGTTGTTTTAGTGGTATTTGGGCTTGTGGAACGGATAGGGTGATCCATTGATCACTTTCAGATAATGCTGCAGCTGCGATATCTCTTCATCGTCGATCAGCAGCACCTTCAGGCAGTTCCCGAAGGTTTCGTGGACGAAACAATTGGCCCTGCATCGAATAGACAATAGAAAGACAGATATAGAAAGCCGCACAGAGAAGAAATAGTACCAGAAATTGCCAGATATTTGTGGTGATTTTCGGAATATTTTAATGAGATTTCAGAGATTTTAAGATATAAAAATGTTCAAAAATTAATTTTTCTTTGAAATAAAATATCAAAATTTTTCATAATTTTAAAAACATAAAAAAAACGTTGTATTTTGGCTCAGATCTTTTAGATTCGTAAGACACTATTTCATAATTAAATTTTAGATCAAAGAAGGACATAAAAAGATAAACCTAAATAGTGGCTAGTTGGCAACCCAGGGCCTCTGCTATTTTCTCTGTGCGAGAAAGTCAAGGAGAAAGTGGCTAGAGACCATAAAGTTTAGAAATAAATCGAGGTCCCACGATCATTTCCCGAGACAACCCCCCATGGGATTTGTGTCAGGGTCGGAGCAAAGCACCAAAGATCCCATTCGGAATGCGACCTTGCCTTGATCACCCACCCCGACTGCTCTGTAAGGGAATCTCTGCTTCAGGGTTACGTTAGTTATACGGATATCCAATTTATACCCGAGGCATTGGAAACTTACTTGCATAATCGGTGTATACTCGTCTCGCGGAACAACTGATAGCAATCCTCGCAGATGCGGTCCAGTCGGAAGAACATGGTCTTGTTAAAGATGCCCTTGCACTCCAGATCGAAGAAATTGCTGCGCTTCGACAGATTGTGGTTGTGTGGCAAGGCGGTGAAGATTGGTATCAAGACGAGAAACAGCACCACCGAGATCTTTATGTTGCGGGAACACATCTGCGGGAGAAACAGAAAACCACAAGAGTGAGTGAGAACCGGAAATGCTTTAAAAATAGCCTCCCTATTTATAGCGAAACCATCAATTAACCGGCACTGCCTCCCCCTCTCTATCTCTCTCTCTTACGATCTGGCCATCTGCCGGGGCGGTTTAAGCCTCGGTACCCGGTAACTGGGTAAGCAGATATGGGCCAAGCTAAGCCTTGGCCAAAAGCCGCCAAAGGGCAGGGGCAAGGGCAGAGCCCAGACCCATAACCAGACCCAGGTAATCAAGCTGCCGGCTGAACGCGGCTCCTATAAATAGACTCTGTCTGACAGGCGGCTAAAAATAAGGCCCCATCCTTTGCCGCCGTCTGCCCGAAAGGTGCAATTGCAATTGCAGACGCGATCTTATCGCAGGAAAGCTCTATAAATAGGCCCGGCGGCGATTTCAATGTTCATGGCATTATTTTTGCCATCTGTCGGCGGACTTAATTTATGATGTAAGTTCGCCGCTACGGCGGCTCAAAGGAGAGCCAATTTACGGGCGGACAGGCCCCCAAAAATATATATAAATATATGTAGTTATAGTATAGTGTGGCGCGTATTTGTTTACTTTGCATATTTTATCGCTAGTGCTCGCCGTTCGGCTTCAATTACAGCGCTGCTACTGACACATTTGCGTTTGTGTACATCGTGTGGCATTCCAAACTATTGAATAATTTGATTAAAACTGCAAATTTTTCCATTGCGCATTGTGCCAATTGTTTGTTTGCACATGACATGTGTGAAATTTTTGCGCCAGAAAAAAAAGCTGAACTAAAGTGAAGTGAACTGAAATGCTGAATGAAAACCAAAGCAGACAGAACGACGTCGGCTATTTCGAGAGATAAAATATCCACAGGCAGCAGCGTGGAGGGTGAAACATGAAAGCGAATTTGTAAGGCATTTTGGCGCTCTTGGCGCTGACGATTTAAACACATTTTATGTTATTGTTTTAACGCGGCTGTCGGCTGTCGAATCTGACGATCTGTGCGTCCTAAGATCTTTAGGCAAATTGATTTTTTATTGCCTTGTTGATGTCTTCAATTAAGTTGAGCACATTTTTTGCTCAGCTCGCCGCCTCGCCTTGATTTATGGCCGCTGATGGGGGAATGGTGGGCATGGAAATCGTATTGAAATCGGAATCGGAATGGGAATGCGAATGGGGCATTGGGGAATGCGAATTCTTAGAAAGTTCATCAGTCGCTCGCCAATGGCCTAGCCAGAATATAAGCATGTTTATACGCCCCGTATAGCCTTATATTGAGTTTTGCTCTTGACAAGGCTACAAATGGCAATTTCCGCCCCTAAAAGTATGCTTATATATGGCTGTTTGTTTTATTTACATTTAATTTATTGCACTAGGCTTGCACATAAAAGCCTTAAACCGAAATTGCGTTTCTCGGGAATTGCAATAAAAGTAGAGAAAGTTTTGAATGGAATTTTTTAAGTGAGTCAGCTTAGTCATTTCATTTTATTTGCTAATGTATTTAACGGATTTTAATTATTTAAAGAGCCAATATAGCATCAACAAATTTTAGTTTTAATTTTATTTAAGACACATTTATACTTTTTATATAAGAAAAAGTTTAAATTGAATCTTTAAGCTCCTTTATGATTAACTTTTCATAAAAAAAAATATATAAATACAATTCAAAGTTCTCCAAATTGTTTAAAATTTACTATTTTCATAATGAAATATTTTTAAATATTTATTAAGCTTCTTTAAACCCCCAAATGATAAAAGACCACTTCTCATTTAATTCCCACATTACCTACTAGCCATTGAATAATGTTTTCTTTTTACGCAAATCGAATAATTACTATTGGCAGCTGTATATTTTCCCACACGTGTGTAGGCAAAAAAAGTGCAAGTTGCGGCCAAGTGGGGAACCCAAGACCCGATAATGAATATATCCAGCTTATAGTGAGCGCTCGTTTCGTCAAAAATCTCCCAGTGCAAAGTGCAACAGCTGGGGCCTGGCCTGGGCCGGAGGAGAGTGGTGGTGGTGCCTCCCATTTCCCCGATGGCGTATCAACTGATGCGATTTCGAATTCGATTTCGGCTTTAGCCGCAGCATCGAGTGATAATTGGCTTCGAGTTGCACGATTTATGGCATCATCGCCAGTGCAGGCAGCTATTTTTAACGCTCTTTTAGCCGGCCGCATGAATGGTATAATTGATATGCGAAACGCGTCAGAGATAATGTAACAACGTGGAGGAAGAGCAAGACCCCAGACTCCACACTTCAAGGGGGGAAAGCCCTCCTCCAGGGCAAAGGGAAAGTTGAAGGCGAAGAGCTGAAGCTGAAGCTGAATGAGTGAATGAGCCAAAACGATCCAATGGCGTCATCGCTGACCACAGATACCACACGCATAAAGGAGACAATGAACGCCGAGACGTACTTAATCGATCTTCGATCTTCCTTCATATTTTCAGCTTCATATAGCAGGCATATAGTAGGATCTTCGATCATCATTATCGCTGCGACATGCTTGGGCAATTTGTTTGCATTTCGCCATTGATTAGCTGCCAATTGATTTTATTTGTCGGCCGGCGCTTTGTATCAATTCAAGTCGCGAGCGTGTCGCACATACAAGTCATCCCATTATTCGAATTCCAGGCGGTGTGCCAGTCTGTGTCTGTTATGCTATAGCCTGACCATATATACACTCGTATCACTGAATCATTGGAGCGAGTCGCACGCACGCCTCTCAATTGCCGTCACTTCACATCACGGCACATCCCATCCCAACCCATTCCATCCCATCCCAACCCGCGATTGCCGTCTGATTGTACACTATTCAACTTTGATTTGATTGCTGTTTTGACGATGATTTTATTTTCGCTGCTGCGGCTGCTGCCAGGCGACATTGAATGAAGTCATGAGCCAAAAATAATTGTGGCAATTATGACATAAAAACGGATTGTGAATTCTTTTTTGCGCAATAGTTTATAATTATAATACCGTGTGAAAAATAAATGGACGAGGTATGAACAGTTGTGGTGGAGTGAAGAGAAAAGGTATACAAATCGAAGGTTTGAACTATGATTACAATAAAATATTTATAGTTCTGATTATTGTTTATACTTCCAAAAAGATTCGTTTTCATAATTTTACATTCAATCTTTAAAACAAACTTGGTTTTGTAAGGCTAAAGGGTACATTTGTCTCATCCCTTTATATATTAATTTCTAAACTTGGTTGAAAAAATCATAATATTTAAAAATAAAATGAAATACCTATTAAAAACGTCCCGCTTATCCTAATATTCAACTCTGAACATAAATATATACATTTTCGCAGAATTCAAAGTCGGGCTTTTTTGCATTTACCCCTTTTTTTATATAGAAACGCCCACCAGCAACTGTCACGAAATGCTCTATTTATAGAACAGCTGGTTGAAGTCCAGCGACTCCTTATCTTTTCCCCTTAAATCCGCCTCGGTATGTGGGAAATGTTATCGTGAGATAATTGTATATCACTGGGAACTGGGGACGGGGACTATGTGGCTTAAACGGCTATAGCGACACTGAAATGCCTGCCAAACTGTGGCCAAACAGACGCGTGCATTCTGTGTGCCTGATATACCTGATTGCGATCACATAGACGTTCGTATGTGCATACCCATACTACTCCTATGTGTCTTAACGCTTGGCTACGCAAGCATGGCAAGCCGAAAGCCAAAACATAAGACCCCACAGCCGCCCCCTTTGGCTGTGTTTTATTTTTTTACAGCGCAACTAAAAAGTGCTTAGACACGCAAAAACAACACCGAAAAGCGTATATAAACATTGGCGATGGCGAGACTGCTTGGTACCAACTAAAAACTAAACTGGCACAGCAGCAGCAGCAGCCACACTCGACCGATGTTGCCGATCCTACACTGGCGATGTTGCTGCAATGACGAGTTGCTGTGTTGCTGGCGGGGCGCGCCTGCGTGGAGCACTAAACGCTCTGCTGTTAATTTGATGGACATGCAGGAGTCGCGAGCTCTTGAAAGCAATTTGCATGATATGTGTATTCAATTAATATTCATTTATTCATGAAATCTCTGGGCTATGCAAAACAGGAAAGGCCGACGAGAGAAAAACAATATCTTAGCTGGCTCGCCGGCCGAAGCCAGTATGCACTGGAGAAAATGTCTTAACATAAATCACCTTCTCTAAGGAAACCTCAATTCACACATTTTGCTCCATCATCCAAATAAATACACGTATTCCCCTGCATCACATGAGGCACGGATTTAATTTTTTGTTTAGATAGATGAGCAGTTTGGAGGTGAATTTACGGCAGAGATAAGAACGAACTGTGTCTGCCGCTCATGATTTTCTATGAATCGAAATTATTTTAATGGTTAGATGCATGGGAAATTGCAGAGTAAATTCATACTTATACTTGGGGATTTTTGAATTTTAATTGGCTAGAACAATCGGTAATTTCAAACAGTTGTTTTATTTTAAGAATAAAGATTTCAAGAAAATATACTTATATAAAATTGTAATATTTTCTACGAATCTACGTATTAAATTTAATTAGTAAAAATATGATTACTTTGAACTAATGGATTGTAGTTTATATTTGAAAAAATTATTTTCTATAAGTAGTTAATGTATAAACTGTAGAGCACTAAATTTGATAAATTAACTATTCTAAATAAATGACCCAGAACTGGGGTCTTGGCCCGCCAAACCCATTTTCTGGTACCCTATAAACCCTCTTGAATAATTCATCAGGTTAAACCACGATCCATTTTAGAACCTGGTACTAATTTGATTTCATTTTCAAGCAATTTTACATCCTCCCCACTCACAGTAGTAGTGACTGCTGCCATGGCAGCGATTCTATGGCTTCCATCCATATCGCAGAGTCAATTGATCTGAATGTATATATCCAATTGATATTATTGAGATTAATGGCGAGCCGTTTCGCAATAGATCTTGGCGTCTGCCAAAAGGCAATTGGCCCCGCGCGCGATGCGATGCACTTCACTCCTCGAGCACTTCTTCGAGTGCTTCTCGCTCCGCTCCGTTTAAATCTCGGGCAAACAATCTCGAGACCCAAATGATGTTTGGACAGCGCTGACAAGAGTCAACACGAGATATGCGAGCCGAAAAAGCCAAAAAAAAAAGGAGGATAATAAAATAAATAGAAAAGAAATACAGAGACTCGACGAAAGGCAACGCGCGAGCAATCAACTTTTGTTGGCAACAAAAATAAAACTGAAGATCGCGAACGGCTGTGTTGAGGTTGGCTGAGGTTCGTGGTCGCTGGTTGTTGGCTGTTGGGTATTGAGGTGCTGTGCTACCGCTGCTGCTCTTATCACACAGATACTTACACACGCACACACACGCCCCCAGCGACGACGGCGGCGGCGACGACAGCGAGTCTGGCGTATTCCGTCCAAGAGAAAAATCACAGCATATAGCCAACGAAACGAAGCGGAGCGGAGAGCGTAGTGTGTCTGTATTTGTGAGATCTCTCTCTGGCTGCCCCTCTCTCTGCCAGTGGAACACCCTGGCGTATACGTGATGTGAATTACCAACTCGCGCCGCTGAGTTTATCATTTGAGTTGGTAAGCAAAAGCCGTTAAGAAAAAATTCACTGGAGAGCAGCAACGGCGGCACTTGTCCTGGAACGCTCGTTGCATACTCAATCGCGATCACTGTGGGCTAAACTAGTTGCGACCCGCCCAGCTTTCCTTCCCGCTCTGCCATCGAAAAAGTGAATTAATCAGCCATCAACGAGGGGAATGGAATTTTCTGAACCGATTCTATCTGGTTGGTCCAAAGTCTTCTGGGGCGAGTGAGTAAGCGGTTCGGTTCGAGTTAATTGTCATAAGTGAAGTAATTTCCGTAAATGCTTGCTATAAATTTCGCAATTACCTTGCTGTTTTTTATGACGTCTTATAAACGTGATAATTTGAAGGTATTTTTGAAAAACCCAAAGGGAAAATTCATTGCATACATCTCGGGGTTTTCTGGGTTTATCTTTGATTTATCATCAAGATAAGGTGTATATTTGAAGATTTTGTGATATTGCAAGCTGTATTTTCTATGACATATATACTAATTAATTTAAGATACTCATTGTAAAAGCCTTAAGCTAAACTTGTTTCATACAAATTATTATATTTTTATTTGGCTTTTAAATAATTTTGTAAATTGTTTCAAGTCTTAATCCTTATTTTTGAGGACTGCTTAGTGTTCCCTTATATTTTTAAGACAAGTTTTACTG
>JAEIII010038791.1:0-19065 GCA_018905755.1 Drosophila ohnishii | reverse complement strand
AATTTTGTATGGGACTTTTACTCAGGAGCACCCAAATATCATGGAAAACTTGAAATGGTTTGTGGAAATTTCACAAAGTTTAATTTTGTGTTCCTGTGTAATTGATTCTATAACTTCCATAGGCTAACTCTCAAATGATGTATGTTTAATTTCCATTTCACTTATATCCCCCAAAGAAAAGGAAAAACAAAACCCCCTGGCAAAGGAAGACTCATAAAAATGAACAAAAATATTCCATTTGCTTGAGGGAAAACAGGAGGCAAACAGAAAATAGCTTTCCCCCACTGAAAAATCGTTGAAAAACACAAGCGAAAAGCGTGCACCAAAAATTGAACGGAAAAGTACAGCGTGAAATTTGCATGAGACAAATATGGAAAAGTACTTCCAACTAGTCCTAAGAACTGAATGAATGGGTGAATGGAAAAGGAAAATATGAGAGGGAAAATTCCAGAAAAGGTAGCGGCCAAAAAAACAGAAATCAACAAGTCAGAGCTTCCATTGGCCATTCAAAAAAGTAAGGAAAATCACGGACAAATTTCAAGTGAATTACTTACATTAAAGGAGTTTTATTCTTGGAATATACATATGTATTTCAAAAAGCATATTTAATCAATTAAGTATACTTATGAATTTGTAAGATTATTTACAATTTCTTTAAGAAGCAGAAAGAATATTTTTTATACTAAATGGTAAAACATAATACTAGTTTAAACTAAAATGCTCTGAACTTAATTGTTGCCTTTGTGTGTTTATTATTATTAACAGTCCACGATGCCTACATTAGGATAAATCAAGCTTCAGGTTTTCTTTTTATCTCCCGCAGTAGTTCCCACTAGTATCTCCGGATAATCCACGTCCTTCTTGAACAGATAGCACTGCAGCCACTTGGAGTCCTTGTAGACGCCCGAAAACACTGGCTGCCAGTTGTTGATGAGATGCCGCGCCTTCTCATCGGGACTGGCGAATCGATTCTTGTTCCGTCGACAGACCT
This sequence comes from Drosophila ohnishii, assembly GCA_018905755.1. Taxonomy (NCBI): domain Eukaryota; kingdom Metazoa; phylum Arthropoda; class Insecta; order Diptera; family Drosophilidae; genus Drosophila; species Drosophila ohnishii. The sequence continues at coordinate 18,074 of JAEIII010038791.1, read as the reverse complement.
CAACAAAGCGTGTGCCTATAAGCTGGGCCAACTCGATCCCAACGGGCGTGTGCGACTCGTGGCATAGATCCTGTCCAGCGAACAGCTGCTCAAAGGCTGCCCGTTCCGCATGAAACTGGCTGCCGAAGATGGGAAAGTGCCGGTGCTCGATGAGGGAAATGAACTCCGCTCCAGAAGCATCCTTCTGGGTGCCCAAGGTATGCCAGTCGTTGGCCAGGCCAAAGGACTCCAGGCACTCTTCGGTGACACAGTACTGATGTTGGTGTGAGGCAAAGGGCACGCGTTCCATTTGCTCTGCCGCCTGCGGAGGCAGATTCTGCAGGAGCTGCGACTTGAGGTAGCCCTCGGTCAGTTTCAATGGCATTGCCTGTTGGATGTGTTGACAATCAGTGCGAATCTTCTGTGTTTCGGCGGCATGTATTAGGATAAACTGAAAGCCCAGGCAAGTGCCCCAAAGGGGGAAGTATCCACCGGCATCGTTCTCCTTCTTCGCCTGCTTATTTCGCTCCATGGCCAGTTGGTAAATGTGCTCTGAACTCCTCACACAGTCGTTGGTTAGATTTGGATTGGACTTCATCTCGGCTTCGTCGAAGTATACCGCTCCACCTGGCAAAAGGATGCCATTTACACGGTCCATGATCCCCTTGTAATAGGCACGATCACGGCCAATCCTGCAAGAACATTTATTGATGGGTTTAGGGATTTTTGGGATATTATTAAAAATAAGTATATCCTTTCTTATATTCAATAAAATTATAAAATATAGTTTTTTTTTAATCCTTCATTATATACACCTTACAAATTGTTGGAACCTATTCCTCAATTATTATAAATTCTACTTTTTCTTTGTAATAAACCCCCTGAGATCAATCTCTATTCCATATTTAAACATCAGATGAAATCGAAAACCAAAGCAATCTCTATAAATAGTCGCTAAAGATAAGCTGTGTATATTATAAAATAATGAATTTATATACTAAACCCGTTGAATTTGCATTTCTTATTTGCATCATTAGTCTTCGAATGAAAGCGAAAGCCAGAGCATCCACCGACCATAATAAATAACTAAAAATGAGCGCTTTACCGCCTCATTCTTTAATAGCAAAACACTTGGCACAATGCCCAGTAAAATAATTAATTGTTTTATCTTTTCACTTTTGCATTCTGTTTTCTTTTCTTTGTTTATGCAATTTGTTTATCTTTTCACCACCGATCGTTGATCGCCGATCGCCACTTACCAGATGGGAACTGCCATTGCACCCGCGGCCTCCAAATGCTTTGCATAGGAAGCTGCCAAATAGCAGTGCCACTGATGGCCATAGGCATCACTCAGAGCTTTGGCAATATCGGTGCACATGATGCCAATACAAGGGGTAAACATGCTTTTCAGCATCCTAGGCTTTCCTACTAATTTGAACAACAACACAAAGGCAACTACATACTACGTGACAAAATGGGTTTTGACAATAAAATGAATCATGCTTAAAACGTGATAATTGTTTTATAGAGGAATGTAATATGTTCAAAGATTTTTTCATTTGATATCATCAAAAAGATCAATTCTTTTTTACCTTTAATGAAAAAATATTACTTATTTAGTAGGATATTCTCTTCTTTTTTTATTTTTGTTAGCTAAACATCATGATTATAGTTACGAGCACAGAGATTAGTATCTATTTTACGACTTTAACTTATCTAAAATTATAAAGTTTTTATCTATAGAAGCAGATAGTGGCAGAACCTACGAGTTATCTAGAATTAAAATTTTTAAAAATAGTTCAAAATAATATTTATATATAGAATTATGTTTTCATTTTAAATCGAAATTATAAATCGAAATCTAACTGGTATAAATAAATCCAGTGTCTCTCAAAGAAGATAAAAATAAATATTGATAAGAAAAATAACCTATTCTAGTATACTTCTCATGCTTTTATAAAATATAAAAAAAGAGTTTATACTAACCACACAGGCACAACATGAGCCCCGGATGCCTCCAAATACTTGATGTAGGATGCCGCTAGATAACTATGGTATTCTGCCCCAAAATGCTTCTGCAACATCGTGGCAATATCAATGCACATGACGCCAATGGTTGGAGTCTGCCCGAGAGGGGGTGGCGGCCCCCTGGCACATGCGCCCTCCGACATCGTTGTCTTCCGTTTTTTATATTTCCGACTTCGGCTAGTGCCGTACAAAAGCAAACTAAACGTAAAGAAACGGAGACTGCACCTGCTGCAAGCTTTTCATAAGAGCAGTGAAAGGGCGCTGTAAAACCAAGTATTACCTACTTTCGGGGATACTGGGTAAATTTGGACTCTATAAAAAATAATGTAAACTAAGAACACTATAGTAGCTCGTCAGAGAAATACTCGGCACTGAAATTAAAAGACAGAGAATGCGCAGTATACATGTACACATTCACTTTTCTTATTTGTTGTATAACAATTCGCATATACACGCTATATTTGGACGAGTTGAAGAGAGCAGCAATAGCCAATATAAGACTGAGGGGCTTTTGCGAGTACCAAAAATGATCGCGAGTATAGGAAGGACGAGAGGTGACTACTAAAGAGGTAACGAGAGGTGGTTACTAAGGATTCAGGCACCAGAGTAACGACAAGAGAGGTCAAGACGGACAATAACGATGAAATGTCTTCCTAAAAAATGTATTTATTTATTTAGAAATTTATAATTGGCACATATATTTCCTAAAGCTAGACAAAATCTTTTAAGATGTTGCTGACAAAGCTGGTAAAGCCAAATTCATATAAAGATAGCTACCTCTTATCAAATAAGCTACTGTTACCACCAATATATAATATGAATGCCAATTCTGAATCATACTTATTTTAATTGAATCACCCGTGGCAACAAAGAAAAAACATTTTAATATTTATCTGTGACGTAGAGAATTTTAAGTAACAATAAATAAAAAAAAAAGATAGCGATATGAACTCAATCAAAAAAAGCTTAACTCAATAAACAATAAAATGAACAAAGTATTTCTAGATAAATGTTTGTACCTATGTATGTAAAATCAAATACATATATTGATTAAGTCTTGTTTCGTAGGTAAAAAAAAAAAAAATGTAATTCCGAGATATGAAAATCCCTGACCAAGGTTCATTCCCGAAATAAACATGGCCTGTAATCAGTTAATTGATATGATCAACAAGGAGAGGAGGAGCCCACTGAAAAGGGGTAGTATTGTGGAGCTTCCACCGCCGCCCCCGCCATCCACGATAATGGGATACGGGGGATATAATCCACCGTTGCCATCTCCGTCACCATCGCCGCCCTCGTCAGGAATGTCAGGAATCTCCTCCAAGCCCATTTCCTTATTGGTAAACAAATATTGCTGGGTGTAAGTGGATCCCAAGATCGAGGTGTACTCCGGTTTGTAGTTATAGATCAACCTCAAGGCCTGCTCTGTGGCATTGGCGAAGCTCTGGTTACTTTTCCTGGCCTCACTCACAAGGAAATCAGAAAAGTATTGGCCAGCTACGATAGAAGCAGCGGTGTGTGGAATACTCGTCTTGGTGAACTCGTAGAGCGGCTTCTCCGGATGGAATTGAACTCCATAGAAGGGGTACTTGACATGCTCAATGGTAGAAATAAACTCGATGCCATTCCAATCATGATTCACGGATATAACTCGCCAGGTCTCATTCAGAAGATCCTCTTCAAAGTCCTTCTCCGTATAGCAAAACTGATGCCAGTGATAGGTCACATTTTCCTTGACCATAGCAGCCACTACATCGTCACTGATGGAGGTGAAGAGCCGACTCGTGTTGTAATCTGCGAGAGAACGGTTTATGAATATTCATTTAAGTAATTGACGTTGAATCATACCTTCTTTGAACTCCACTGGCAGGGCAATGCCCTTTCCAGCGCAATCGATTCGATGTTCCTTGCCCTTGGCCAACTTGAAAACCAAAAGCTCCATTCCCAGACAAGTGCCCCAAACTGGCATGTAGGTACCCTGATCGTTCAGTTCCACCGCCAACTGGATGAGATGTTCACCTGCGTCGCCATAACCATTGGTCTCATTGAACCAAGTGGCACCACCGGGCAGTAAAACACTATCGAAACATCCATAAATTAAAATTTAAATTTAAAATCTGGGAAATTCCTAGATGCCCTTACTCACCCATTTATCTTGTGCATGACATCTTCATAGTAGCTGCGATTGCGCCCGATCCTGTCGAGGGGTATTTAAGATGGTTTATTAATTGCTTTCGAGCAATCTTATCGAGAGTTCGTAATATTATTGAGCCACTAAATCAAATTACTTGCTTGTTTGAATTCATAATGGCCGTCAATCTTATCTAGTCTTCATGAAATGATGCCTGCCGTAGTAGCGATAACATCTTTTAATCTCTAGCTGGTCAGATATCTTTATCTGTCTGCGTACTCACCAAATTGGCAACACCCGGGCTCCAGCTCCTTCCAGATACTTCACATACGAGGCGGCTATGTAGCTGGTCTTGTTCTCGAAGTGTCGGGAGATCAAGCCATCCGAGTAGACTTCCTGAGAGAGAACTCCTATGATAGGCGATGAGATGTCTGCCGAGGCACTCAGCAGAGATCCGATGAGGATCAGCAGGCTGATCGAGATCTTCTGCATTCTTGTGGGAGTTTTTATTTATCTGGAAAGTTCATTATAACAGCGATTAGCTGACGCCTATCATCTCTTTTTTTATTCCATGGTTATTTTTATGAACTTTATCTTGAAAAAAAAGCATTTCTTGATTTTCTTAATATATATAACTTTCTAAAAATATCTTTAAAGTGGCTATTTAGAGGTTGTTTGTTGCAAATATAATACGTGGATTTTAAGTACTTTTAGGTAATAAAAACTTCAGTACTTCGCCTGTAATATTTACGTTTTAACTTTCTGATTAGTAAAATATATATTTTTCTTACTAATATATATGTTTAGGTATAGGTTTCTCTATTTTTAGAATTTTTCAAATTCCTACGAAAATTATAATAAATTTAGTGAGTTGCAGCTGTTAAATTCCTAAAGGTATTTCTTAGGGGTTTGCCTTATTTAAATTATTTCCTCATTATTTGCTTTCTCAGAAATTCTTACTATTAATGCACATACCCCGGTGTATTCCCTTCTCCAGAAGTGCTCCTCAGCCAGAAGTCGCGGCTATTCCACAGTTGGATCCAAGTAGTGTCAGCTGCTAACCGAAACTGCCCGCTGGAGCGTCGAGCAGTTTCCATTTATACGAAGTGGAATATAGAATGTGAATGCCTCGGTATTCGTGGGCATGAGTTTGCGGTATGACGATGTATGGGTTATGGGTTCTTCAATGGGTCTCCCCCCGGCAACTTGAGTCCACTAGATAGTACCGCGATTAATTGATTATATTAAGTTCCAAGTGTTGACCGTGGCAGGGGAAAAACTATCTTTACATCGATTTAAGTCTGGTTAAAGTTCAGTTATGGATATTTCACTAATTGATCTGTGACTAATTGCACCAAATATTGTTGTTTTTAATGCATATTAATAGACAAACTGTTTTGTTTTTATTGACCTAACACAGCTGATAAGTAGGAACGGCTTAACTTGTGTGAGTGATTGGAACCGATTGGCGTATCGATTATTAAACATTATCAGCTGCCCAGCAAACTTAGCTTTTTGCTGCTCAGAAGCTTAAGAGATACTTTATCTCCACTGGAGTTGGCGCCAGTTTTATGTTGCATTTTCCCAGCTTTGACTTTAGTTTATTAGTTTGGAATTTAGCAAGAATTTTAATCACAAAGGACTCTTGATTTCATGTCCCATTTCCTCATTGCTGAACAGGTATTGCTGAGTGTAAATGGATCTCAGAATCGAGGTGTACTCCGGCTTATAGTTATAGATCAACCTTGTGGCCTGCTCCGTGGCATTGGCAAAGCTCTGATTACTTTTCCTGGCCTCACTTACAAAGAAATCGGCAAAGAATTGGCTAGTTATAATTGCAGCTGCGGTGTGGGGAATACTTGGCTTGGTGAACTCGTATTGTGGCTTCTCAGGATGAAATTGTACCCCATAGAAGGGGTACTTAATGTGCTCGATGGTAGAAATAAACTCGGTGCCATGCACGTCATGATTCAAGGATAAAACACGCCAAATTCGAGTTAAGGGATCCTCCGCAAAGTCCTGCTCCGTGTAGCAAAAGCGATGCCAGTGAGAGGTCACATTTTCCGTGGTCATAGCAACAACTACATCTTCACTGATGGAAGCAAAAAGGCGGCTCTTTTTGTAACCTGCATGAAAAAAATATATATATCTGATAGCGCATTATATACTTTCATATACCTTCTTTAAACTCCACTGGCAGTGTGATGTTTTTTCCATTACAATCTATCCTATGATCTTTGTTGTTGGCCAACTTGAAAACCAATAACTCCATTCCCAGACAAGTGCCCCAAACCGGCATAAAGGTGCCCTTATCGTTCAGTTCCACCGCCAGTTGGATGAGATGTTCACCTGCCTCTGCGTACCCGTGGCTCTGATTGAACCAATTGGAGCCACCAGGCAGCAAAACACTGTGAAAATTAATATTAATAAATCTAAAATCTAAAAGCTACTTGAACTTTATTATGCACTCACCCATTTATCTTGTGCATGAGATCTTCATAGTAGCTGCGATTGCGCCCGATCCTATTAAGGGTTAATGATGATTAATTAATATAAAGACCAGATATATCTGTCTGCTCACCAAATGGGCACAACTCGGGCTCCACCTCCTTCCAGATACTTTACATACGAGGCAGCTATGAAGCTGGTCTTATTGGGAAAGTGCCTCATGATTAATCCATTGGGGCGGAGTTCCTGGGTGAGAACTCCAATGATGGGCGATGAGATGTCCGCCGAGGCACTCACCACCGAACCGATGAATATCAGCAGGCTGATAGAGATCTTCTGCATTTTGCTGGCACTTAAACTTGTACAGAGATTTACCTACTCCTAAGTTTTTTATTTTTAATTTATATTTAAGGTTTTATGTGCTTTTTTTTAACTGTTTTTCGTAGCTCAGAGGTGATAGTTAGTATAAATAGCACAGTAAGTGACTCATTTTCCGTAATCACAGGTAATAAATTGTCAAAGCATAATATATATTCTCAGACAAAAAGATTTCCTCTTTATGATTAAAAAAAAAATGATTTCATTCTTACATAAATGGCCTTTCCTTGTCACCAGTTATGTTCTTATCGAGATTGAATTCCTAAGTTAATTATTTAGGGCTTTGCTTAACTGTTTTGGAATATTTACCTTGGCAGGGTATTATAATTTTGGCAACAGGTTTGTAACGTGTTGAAGGAAATACTTCTTTTTAAAGAACAATTTATCTTTAATTATTTGCAAAGTGTACTAGAGGTTTTCTCAGCGTTTTAGGAATTTTAATTGCTCGGGAATAATTTTATTATTATTTGTGCAATTTGTGCAACAGTATTCCCGCCTCTAGAGATTTCCTGCACACCTGAATCCAATCTGAGCCAGCTGTGAGCAGAAACTGTTCGGTCAGGCGCCGAGCACTTCAGCTTTATACGAACAGGTTGGCAATGTAGTGGTTATAGGTTATTCAATGGGTTCCCCACCTTGACGCTTGAAGTCCAATTTAATTTTTGTTTTATTACTTTTTCCACTCGAAGCAAAGGGGAAGAACTCTGCTTTCTTTGAAGCCTAGATTAAAAAAGGGTTTGTTAATTTCACAAACTGATTATTTATCATATGCACTGACTTTTTTGTCGCAGTTTAATCACATTATACAACAAACGATGTCTTGACTCAACAGCTGATAGGAACAAGTTAACTTGTGTGAGTGTTTAAGCCAAATCGATTACTAAAAACGATCAGCTGCCCAGCAAGCGTTGCTGCTTCTGCTTGATGCTGCTCTGAATGCTCAGCAGGTACTTCATCTCCACCAGAGTTCCTTTGACTCCCTGGAGATCTTTTGCTTTGAACAGTGAGCTCAATCTTTGGGCCATTTCTTCCAGTTCCTTGACAAGCTGGGCATTAAGATCCTCCAGAGACTTGGCGTCTTCTGCCTCCTCTACTTCCTCATTGCGCTCCATCATGGCCATGAGGAATTCCTTATTCAAGGCACTATTATCCTGTGGCATCGTTTCGCCCTCCAATTGCAGCAGGTATTGGCCACGTTCGATTGGCGTGGCGAGGGTCTTGTAGGCCTTGTTTATCAGGGAACTCCAGTCAGCGGAGTTGGTTTGCTCTCGGGAAGTTCTGCAAATTAAACGATATTACTAAATACCTTTTAAGTAATTTGTTTTTTATGAGTTAACTTACTTATTGCTATATTTATCCGGATGCACAATGGTCTGCAGTTGCCGGAAACTTTGGGTCAACTTCTGGGGCTCCAAAGAAAACTTGGTGGGAAAGCTCAGCAGCTCAAAGTAATTCTATAGAAATCAAGGATTAGATTTAAACATTGGATGTGGGATAGCTACTTACTATATCCGCATCCACATCCTGCAGGTGTCCACAATCCGAACAGATCATATTCTGCCTCAGTTCAGACTTATTTTGGCAATTCCAACAAGCCGGCGAGGACTTGGCCGCAAATAGTCGAAGTTGCGGTCGCGGATTGCTTTCATTCTGCCTGAGAATATTTCTTGCAATTGGTGCGTAATTTGTTGTCCTCACAGCACTTCTTAAACCATTAATTACAGCCCGCATATCCGACACTTAAATAAATAAAATTTTGCATCCACAATTCGAAAATTTCAAAAATTACACAATAACAAAAAACAGCTGATTGCTAGTTGAAATGGCAGCGCTTTTCTGTAGTGTTGGGAAGTTCTAAAACACGGCCATTAATAGGAATAATAAATTAAATCAATGCTGAACACATTTGTAAATAAAATGTAAGATTATTTATAAAGTTTCATAAGTAATTTTAAGCAAAATTTTGATTTCTAATAACAAAAAAACAAGTAACTTTGTTTATAATCAGAATTTGACAAAAATTATTAGCCGACTTTACCAGTCATCGGTCGTTTGTCAACACTACTGCTTGCACGTTGCGAGTACTTAACATATTTTATTTTATTTTATCTGGGAGTGTAACTACCAAGCCATGTCCAGCACGGCCACCAGCATACCAGAGGGGGGCGAGACGACGCGCCCGGAGCCCATCTTCCGGGAAATCAACGCCCAACAGACCGACGAGGTGGTGGAGATTGAGTCCGCCTGCATGGCCTGCTTCCAGACGGGCACCACCCGGCTGCTGCCCACGAAGATACCATTCTTTCGGGAGGTGGTGCTGATGTCTTTCCGATGCGAGCACTGTGGCCACACCAACAACGAGATGCAGTCCGCCTCCGAGATACAGAAGTCCGGCATCAACATAGAGCTGCAGGTGAAATCCGTGGCGGATCTCAACCGGCGGGTGGTGCGGTCAGACAACTCGTGCGTTAGCATACCCGAGGTGGAGCTGGAGATCCCGGTGCAGTCACAGAAGGGCGAGGTGACCACCGTGGAGGGTATTATCGAGCGGACTATAGCCGGACTGTCGCAGGATCAGGAGAAGAGGCGCATTGATCACCCGGAGGCGGCTGCCTCCATAGACGCATACGTCGAGCGACTGCAAAAACTGAAGGAGGTGACCACGCCCTTCAGGCTGCTACTTGAGGATATCTCTGGCAACAGCTTCATCGAGAATCCTTTGGCGCCCGCCACCGATCCCCAACTGAAAACCACATACTTTACACGCTCCCAGCAGCAAAATGAACAACTGGGGCTGTACGAACAGAATCACGAGGAGCAGCACTTGCTGAAACCGATTGCCGAGGACGAGTGGCCCATCGAGAACCTGCACGGCGAGGTTCTGCAGTTCCCCACCAATTGCCCCAACTGCCAGGCGCCCTGCGAGACGAACATGAAGTTAACGAACATCCCGCACTTCAAGGAGGTGGTGATCATGGCCACCGTGTGCGGCATTTGCGGCCACAAGACCAACGAAGTGAAGTCTGGCGGCGGCGTCGAGCCGCAAGGTGTGCGCTTCAAGGTGCAGATTACCAGCAAGGAGGACCTGACCAGAGATGTGCTCAAGTCAGAGACGTGCAGCTTATCCATTCCGGAACTAGACTTGGAAGTGGGTCCACATGCGTTGTGCGGACGTTTCACCACCGTGGAGGGCCTTCTGGTGGCCATGAGGGATCAGTTGGACGGCACCTTCTTCCACGACTCTGCGGATGACACGACCAAGCAGCAGATGGAGCGATTCCTCAACACTTTCGATGATATCATGAAGCTGGAGCGGGTCATAACGCTGGTCCTGGAGGATCCGGCCGGCAACACCTATGTGCAGTCACTGAGCGACGACGACTCCGAACCGGATGACAAGCTCACCGTGGAGCGCTATGATCGCACCTTCGAGGACAACGAGGAACTTGGACTCAACGATATGAAGACGGAGGGCTACGAGCAGAAGGAGGCGTGATGATCGAATCGTCCCGCCGGCTGGACTCTGCATTTATCAATAAATTGTAGACTTCATTTCTTAAATGTGAATAAATTAAATGGATTTTATAGAAACACCCGCTCCTATGTACATAAGTATAAAGTTTATTCCAACATGCAACTTAAAAACTAGTTCTGGGTGGGCTGTCACCGCCTCACATCGAGTCCTTCCTGTAGGCACGGTAGCTGTTCATCTCGTTGGGAAAGGTCTTGTACAGTTCGATGAGCAGATTGGACTTGAATTTCTTAAGGCTCTCGATCTTGCCCTTGACCTCTTCGTTCTTGGCCAGGGCCTTCTCTACGCAGTCCTTGGTGTACAGCTGGGGATTCTTGTCCTGGAAAACGCAAATGAACATATATATATATATAAATATATAAATATATATTTATTATAAGGCCCCAGTTTTATTTACCTGGTCGATGTAGTCGAAGAACACCTCAAAGGGCACATAAACGTCCTGCACCTGGGAACGGAGCTTGTCAATCTCCTGGAGGCCGGTTACCAAGCTGTTACTGGAATGTGCAAACGTTATATATTAATAAGAATTAAATAAATATATTATTTATTTTGTTTTTTACATTTTTTGGTTCAGAACGTTCTGTCCCTGGGGCTGAAAGTCGCTGACTATGATGCGGATTTGACGCACATTCTCGATGAACATCTCGAGCTGCGTCTCCAGGTTTTCCAATGGAGCAGACATTTTAAGCTGCTGTTTGACGGTCCTTTTAACTATTAATTCTTTTATTTGTTTACTTCGCCTGCGGTGATATTTTCTTTTCTCAACGTTCTTCTTCTTCTTCAAAGAAAATTTAGTGACCAGGGCTCCTTGAACGCATTTGTGAGTTTTGGTATTTATCTCTAGGCAAGCAGGGTCACACCGTGTCAAACAGCACACTTTTTGCGTGATTTTATTTTTATAATCACATAAAAGTCAACAATTGCTTAATTTACTGCCATAGATCTGTTGAAATTAAAAGTTCAGAATGTCGGATGGTGATTTGGATGCCTTACGCGCTCAGCGCATGTCCCAAATGCAGTCGCAATTCGTAAGTAAAGCCAACCGGAGGACTCCAAACCGGCTAAGATTTCTTTAGAGTATTCCAAAAATAACCACAACCTGGACAATAAGGCGTGGAAAATAGCTTTGTACAAAAAGAAAAGTAAGAAATATACCAGAAATATATAACAGAAGGACTAGTTTATGTTAAATCCTTTCCTGGTCTCATCTCAGCAGTCTTATGAGTCATCTTTGTCTGAGACACCTGTTCCTTTAAGTCCGTATCCTTCAGTGACCTTTAATCCTTTGGTGTTCTTTTTAGGGCGGCGGCGGAAATGATGCGGAAAAGCAGCAGGCACAGCAGGAACAGATGCGCGCTCAGGAGGAGATGAAGCATTCGATACTGTCGCAAGTTCTGGATCAGCAGGCCAGGGCGCGTCGTAAGTGCCTTAAGAGATTGGCAAACATTTAAAAGATCTCTAAATACTTATTCCGTCCTTTCCAGTGAACACCCTCAAAGTGAGCAAGCCGGAGAAGGCGCAAATGTTCGAGAACATGGTCATCCGCATGGCTCAGATGGGTCAGGTGCGTGGAAAACTCGACGACGCCCAGTTCGTGAGCATCCTCGAGAGCGTCAATGCCCAGATGCCGCAGAGCAAGTCCACCGTGAAATATGATCGCCGCAGGGCTGCCATCGATAGCGACGACGACGACGACTACGGCTGCTGATCTCGGATCCCGATGATGCGGCTCCTAATTTAAGTTCCCTCTGTTCTACGCATCCGCTAAATCATTTTTATTAATTTTACTAACTTAAAAACGAGAAAAAAGAACATGCAATTCGATTTCTTTGTGTCAAATGCCGGGATATTAAAGCGGATGTGGAAGTTCTCGCCCAGCGTAGATGAGATGAGTTGACATAGGACTAGATTTGGCTTACAATCACTATATATGCGGTAGAAAAGTTGCTCTAGGGGATCAAAATGGGGTTTGCTAATGCTCCTTCGTTTTTCTACTTCTCTTGGTTTTAATCCTTGTTCGTAAAAATCTGGAGATCTCCAAAAATGCATTTTAGGTCGCTTTTCCATTACTCATTTGGAAATCTTCGCCAAATTTTTGAACTGCACTTACTCCTTCTTCTCGTGGTCCTCGTCTTGATCTTCCTCCGTGACCAGACAATCGCCACAGAATATCGAGTACATAATCAGCGAAAGGAAGCCCAGCGGCAGGCCAAAGATGACAGTGGTCAGGACTGGATTGCCCTGCCACATGTCCTTTAGAGATCTTCGAACTTCGAACAGCGCCCGATTCAGGCGTACAAAGTATGTGTCTCCGCCGTAGGCAACCGCACTCTCGTTGCTTATGGACTCCAGGAACAGATGCAGTGCCTGCGGAGTCATCTGCATGGGGTCATCGTCCGGTATAAAGTGATGCTGGGTGCTCGAGTTAATTGCTATCAGATGCGGCGTGGGCAGCTGGTCCAGAATAATGGAATGTGCTATAGATGGTTCACCGATCTAAAAAAGGGATACAAGCTTAGATTTAGAAGTCCTCGACTAACCAGTGACTATCCTTACCCATCCGAATTGGAACTTCTCGTGGTAACGCGGCCGATGCTTCCTAATCACACCCTCCACCATGTCCCGGAACTCCAGCTCATGGGTGGCTATCTGGTTAAGTTTATCCTCCGAGACCACAGCCAGAACCAGATACTTGTTGGTCTTTAGCAGTTGATGGATATTGAATCTCGTGACCTTCGGGAACAGGGTGAACCGCTCCACATTCACCCACTGGAAAATGGTCTCGTTCACGTCATTGGGATCCATTTCGTGGGCCAAGTGTCCGTGAGGATAGAAGTGGTGCTGCTCCTCCTTGTAAACTATAACCGCCGGCAGTTTCTCAAAGTCAAAGTGCTGTGCAGCAATGTCCTCACTGGTGGCATAGAAGAATCCATGCTCCTGGTAGCCCTCCGCTGCCGCATAGTACGTATCCCATACCACGCCCTCCTGCTGGCCCACAAAGATGAAGAAGATCGTGTGCGATCCCTTCAGCATATCCACGCTCTCCGTTCGCGTTACCAGCTGAACTGGAGGACCAGACATCCTTAGAGCGTAATCCACCAGCTCATCGCGACCGCGGTCTCCATTGTAGGTGAATTCCATGTTGCCTTTGATGAACATGATGGTGGGATAGCCTCGGACCTTAAACTCCTTGGCAGCCGCCGGATACTTGGTGCAGTCCAGCCGACCCACCCGCACATTGGTGGCATGGAGCGCCTGAGCCACCAGGGCGAAAATGGGCTCCGTCTTCTTGCAATATCCGCACCACGGTGCATAGAACATCACCAGCCACTGGCCCTCGTGTCGCACGTCAATGAACCGGTCGCTCAGCTCCAGAACCCTTGACGAAATGGCCGCCGAGCCCAAGGTCACAAGGAGAGCTATCGATCGAGTATAGAATTAAATATTAAATTCGATTTTGTCTACTAATTTATTTACCACTCAGGAGGCCCCAAGTCCACAGGCAGTTTGGCGACATCTTTGCAGCTGCTGATTTTCTTTGTACTTCCGAGTGTTCAGTTTCTTGCTCCTTCTTTTACTATATCATGCTTAATGTTTGCCTCTTGTTTTTCACGTAATTTAATTAGCTGATTGGTTTAATTTTCAGCTGGAAATTATTTTCTTACGGGCCGCAGCAACAACAAAAGAAAACATTTGCGAAAACCACCCCCGCCGATTTAGAGTGGCCAGTTGCGGAAGGATAAAAAATGCTGGGAGATAAGGGAATCCTTAACTCTATGCACAACAGTTACTGTACTTTTTAATTTGTTTAAATAAACTTTTTTCGTTAAAAAATAATTCTAATTATATAATACTTAAGTTCCTATATAAAAATTCATATCATAAAATTATTTGTTTATGTGCTTTTGTTTGCACACAAGGGTTAAATCTAGTATATTTTACACCAAATGGCATCCTTAGTAGTTTGTTTACCTCGTGAATTAAACAGTCTGGCAACTCCTCAGCACACACGTGCAGCTCCAGAGGAAATTTGTTTTAGTTGTTTTGACTAGCTTAAAATAATTGTTATAATTTAATACGATGACAAACTTAGTGAAAATGGAACCCCAAGAGGGCAAGCATCAACTGCACAACGTGCGCTTCTACACAATAAAACCCCGTGGTATTACCAGTTTGGCTTACAGCAAGACGAGCAAGTGCCTCGCGTTGAGTCGGTAAATCATCATAAAATTTAAAGAAAGTAAGAAAAGTAAAGATAATTAACACGAGTTTTAACCTTCTAGGGAAACACCCGTCATAGAGCTATGGAATATGGAGTACACTCCCTATCTGGATCGCACCATTCACCTGTCGTCCGATATTGCAGTGGAAGCCCTTGCCTGGGCGGGAAATCGCCTTTTTTCCGTGGATCTCTCGGGCCAACTGATTGAATGGGACTTGGTAAACCTTAAGCCACGCTATGAGTTTTCGCCCACGGGCAACGCACTCTGGTGCCTTGACATTAATGCCGCAGAAACGGAACTCGCCGTGGGCTCTGAGGAGGGTCACATCAACGTCCTGAGCATCGAGAACGACGAACTCACCTACAAGTCGCTGTTCAACAAGCAAAAGGGTCGCGTCATTTGCCTAAAGTATGACAAATCGGGAAAAAAGATGGTAACCGGCGCCGAGGGATGTGTCCGCATTTGGAACGTCCTCAAGGGAAACATTCTGCACACAATGACTCTGTCGGCCAAGGATGTGACTGTTTGGTCCCTGCTATTCCTATCGGATAATACCATCGTATCCGGAGACTCGGCAGGCCTTGTGACCGTTTGGAATGCGGACAATGCCACGCAGATCGATTGCAGCCGAGTGCTGGAAAAAAACGTATTCGCCTTGGACGTAAACGAGAAGGAGGATCGCCTGGTTTGCAGCGGAATGCAGCCACCTCTTATACGGATTTTCAGTAAAACCCAAATCAAGCGTGAGGAATCCACCAGCGAACGCTGGGTCAAGTTTCTGCAGCGCGACGCCCACAAACACTATGTAAAGTCCCTGGTGGTCATCAATGGCCGCATTGTCTCCGGTGGCCAGGATGGTATATTGACCATTACCTCCAGCGAAAGGACGCAGGCGCATCTGTCGCAGCATGCTCCCTTTCTCAAAGGATCGGTGGCATCAGTGGCGGTCAGTGAAAAGCTGTTGCTACTGCGGTATCCCCACAGCCTGCATCTGTGGCGCCTGGGTACCGTGGCTCCCGCTGATGAGGAGAAGAAGAAGAGGCAATGGAAGCTGCCAGTGGGTCACACGGAAGAGTTGCTTTTGGAAAATCCTCCCCAGAAACTACTGGAGCTGAACGTCAAGGAAAAGAACTTTATTCAGGCCAGCGCCATTTCTCCTGATGCTCACTGGATCTGCTACTCCACCCTAAAGGAAGTCCGGCTGAGTCGTTTCAAGACCGAACCCCTGTCGGTGGAGCGCCTGGTGGATAATATTCCTGCGGAGCTCCAGCCAGCCAGTCACATAGTCTTCACCAAGCAGGGAAAATTGGCCCTGCTCCATCCACATAACAACCATTTGAGTTGGTTTAACATGAAGGAGGATCGCGTCATCTTCCAGAACAGCATAGATTTGAGTGACCATTGCAAGGGCACCATTAGCCACCTGGTGGTTTCCTCGCGGGGCGAGTATCTGGTGGCAGGAACCTCCGATCACACCATTGCCGTTTGGAAACTCCACGGAAATCAGTACAAGCACCTTCTAAATTTGCCGCGACATCGAGCTGCAACAACCGCTCTATCGATGCATGAGGATCATCCACTGGTTGTGGTGGCCTACGCCAATGGTCGGCTGGTGGAATACGATCTGGTCAAGCGGGCCTTCACGTGCGAAACAGATGAGTACCTGATACCAGACACAAAACACCACTGCATAACTGGGATCAGTTTGGATCCCAGGAATCCCAATATCTTCCTTGTCCACACCGAAAACAACTTGTATGCCCTGGAGAGGAATCAGCAAGCGGAGCAGGAGGACTACGCAGTCAGCAGTAAGGCCAAGAGGCAATCAAAGGATAATCGATCGAAGGTTTCGGCGAGTTCGAAGGGTTTGGTTCTGAAGTCGGAATTGCCGCGACAGGTGAGATCAGATTTTAAGTTTTTTAATGTAATTATTTAAGGGGGCTGAACCATCTGACGGTCGTATTTTGAAAAATTTTTCATTTCTGCTGCTCTGAAAAGCATTTCTTCTCGGTGATGTATCTTTAAAACGGCATCGAATATCAAGAAACCGTTTTAAACACATATAGTAAATAAGTTATGAAAACGATTTAAGCAAATACGAAATTTTTTTCGATTTTTTGAAACCATCACATGGGTCAACCGAAACCAACATAAAATAGGCATACAAATTGTATACCATTTTGCAATTTCCCTCATCCCTCATTTTGTGCATGGATTAATTCAAACTATTTTACACCATTTCTTGCAACGGATTTCTCACCTGTATATTCACCTCCTTTTTGCTTGCAGCACCTGGTGCACGTGTCCCGGCTGAGCTCTAACGAACTTGTCAACGTCAGCATTTCGACAAACAATCTGTTGGCTCCGCTGCCGCCGCCGTACCAGCGGAAGAAGTTCGGAACAGGATAAGGATGGAATTTCTGGCGGATGGATGAATGGAGGGCCTCTGCTTTAGGTTTACCCAGTAGTTTCCACTTAGTTACCAAATAAAATCAAAAGTAGAAAACAAAGGTGGAGTGAAGTAGCTGGGTGTTTGGATGTGGATGGATGGATGGATGGATGGATGGATGGATGGATGGATTGTTGCAAGGCCCGCGGCTCGTACTCGGCAACATTCGCAGTTTGTCAAATGTATTGCCAAAAATTTGTCTCCGCCAGCGTTGACGACGACAATGCCTCCTGCTTTCCCCTCTCTCCCTCCCCGCCTCAATTTTTTCCAAGGGGTCTGGTCTCTACGTGGATTGTGCAACATTTCGTTTCGTTTCGTTTTGTGTCGCCGGCATTTACTGTAATTGTTGTTGCTGTTATTTTTTGGTTTTACACTGTCTAGCCAATGTCTAGACAAGTGCATACCACACAGACAGTCGAAAACACACGCACACACACACGGAGAGAGAAGGCGGCTTTCGAGTGGGAGTGGCCCCTGGGGGTGCCGTCGATGCACAATTCAACTTTTAGCTCAAAAACTCATTGCCCGGCTGGGTCTGCCGCTGCTGCTGCTCCACCAATTGTGGGCCCACGTGGGCGGCAGGCAGCGGGCGGCGGGCGGACAGAAAAAGTATCCTGCAGCCATATTCGAATGCCAGCAGAGGCTTTTACTCGGGCTGGGTCATGACCACTCTCGGATCAGAAAGGTGATTAAAACTTTGCATTCGCAGCGAATAACTTTTGCATCTGATGGATTGCCACATCGCAGGAATTATAATAGATTTATAGTATTAAAAACAAAACTCATTCTTGGCAATTGTTCAACGCTTAGGAATATTTGGAAGGGATTAAAAGGGGTCCCTGGCTATGTAGGATTGTACTAGATATAAATTTGTATTTTATTTTAAGTATAGAATCATATTCT
>JAEIII010038790.1:0-41694 GCA_018905755.1 Drosophila ohnishii | reverse complement strand
TTACAAAGACTAAAATCCATTTGCCGCCTGGAAACTCTCAAAATCTAGCCACTAAATGGCTTAATCAGCATCTCTGCTCACCGGTTCGACGCTTTATCAATGCGAAAACAAAAACATTCTAAAATCGAACGCGACGCGAGGCAAACGTATCTGCCAGATACACTTCGCTCAGTTGTTGAGTTTCAGTTTGTTGATGTATTTTTACCCCACGACCATTTGCGTGCGACGTTCGCCTTGGGGCCCCAGTTAGTTGAGCTGAGTTATTTCCAAGTTTGCATTATTGTAATTAGCCTGGCTGGCAGTCAGCTGCCTCGCATCGCCTCGCCTCGAGTGTCCGCGCTACCGAAATAAAACCTAGAAAAAAGATAAAAGTAAACCTAAAACGCAGAATAATTGCGCTGGAAATGGAAATGGAAATGTGCGCGGCTAAATGGCGCTAACGTATAACGTAACGGCTAAATAATAGTAGAAAGTTTTTATTGTTATCTCTTCTTCTTCTTCGGCTGGCGAAGCGCAGCTGCCAAAAACCAAATAACCAAGGCAAAAGCCGTAGCTTCAAATTTTGCGTGTGAACAAAAAAGAAATCCATTTCTTGGCCTCATCTTCATCTCTCTTGAGAGTGAGTGAGTGTGTGTTCCAAATTGGCAAAACATTTCAGTCAATAAACCGGGATAAAGGAGCTACGTAATCAGCGGAATAATAATAATAACAAAGCACCCAAGATGTCCGGTCCGATGCCTGAAATCAGCGTGGAGCAGCGTGCGATTCTGGAGAAGGTAAGAGGCCAGGGGAAGGGGTATTTACCTGTAGAGATAAAGCTCCATAATGAGCCTATATTTACTTAATTTTTAGAATTTTATCTGCTAAGAAATAATTATGTTTCTCAGGGTTATTTATACAAGCAAAATCAATATTGGCTTA
The DNA here is from genome assembly GCA_018905755.1 of Drosophila ohnishii. NCBI lineage: Eukaryota > Metazoa > Arthropoda > Insecta > Diptera > Drosophilidae > Drosophila > Drosophila ohnishii. The sequence goes on along the minus strand of JAEIII010038790.1, from coordinate 40,773 downwards.
GATATTTTCAAACACATTCCAAGTTTTTCCCACACAAAACTAGTCCGAGCCAAGAAAAGTGACTCCCTTGAGAGTAATTTATAGAATTAATGAGCGCAGTTAAATAATTACAAGTATTTTCTGTATAGTTCTTGAAATAGTTATAGTTAAAAGGGCATATAAATTATATAGATATTTTAAAACAGTAAAAAATCTTACCCCTGCAATTTAGAGAATTAATTACACTTGGTAATTATAAAAGGCTTTAAAGTGTAACCTTGCAAACTAATTTAAATTCCCCTGTTTAGCTTTGCTTTAAAAGTGTGTCATTTGACTTAAAAATAAACTATTTCGTACTTGATTCTCGCTTCAATTTGTAAACAAAATCAGAAACCTGAAAAGTGTATAAGATCTTAAAACAAACCCCCCTTTGACTTTGACTTGAATTTGGATTTGTTAGCTTAGAAAGCAGAGAAAGAGAAAGGAAGAAGATTTCTTATATAATTTTTGCAACAGAGTCTTATATATGATGATCATTGGAAAGTGAAAGGAATCAAAGCATCTCAGATGGCACTTAAATTAGCATACGAGATTTAATTAAAATATAAACATAAGGGTTAGTTTTGATGAACCAAGTATGAAGTATTAATGCTCAACTGGTCTGAATTTCCCCATGACTAGGCAATGTGTTAATCGACTCGATATTCTAAACTAAAACAGAACAGTCATTGTGTGATCAGCGGAGCATTGACTCTGCTGGCTATGGAAATCAGCAATTGCTCGCTTGGCTTCCTCCTCGATTATTATTAGCAATTCGGCCAGACATCACATCGACCCACTGTTTCAACAGCTGCTGGCCTGCTTATGTGGCCACAGTACTTACTACTTCTATGTGTTGTCAGGGGCGTAGAGACCACTGTACTCACCGTACTCGAGTTAAACGCCTGCCAGATCGTTTGACATCTTACGAATACTCACCTGCTGCATCTGCAGGTGTTGTCTTAACCCCTGAAACCCCTCCTGAGGCAAACCACTGATGAGGCCAGTTTCTGCAGTTGCGCATTGTTGACTTCTCGTGTGTTCTCTCTCTAGCTGGCATATAGAAAAAAGCCGCTTGCGAAATCGAAAACAAAACTAAACTCGTCGATAAAAACCCACAAAGACCAGTTTGATAATAATTATAATACTCGAGGGGAATAAATGCATTTAAATAGGCAAATGCGGAACCACTTGGGGGAAGTGTAAATCATTGCCTATAATCTCGATATTAACACCAGACCCTTGCCCTGTTTTAATTGCTGCGGTGAGTCGCCAAGTGCACATGTCATTTCATGGCACAATGACTGCGATTATAATTATAAATAAACATGAAGTGGCAACGATAAGCGCGAGCAGTTATCCAGAACGGAGCCCAGAGCCAGGCCTGACCAGAGCGGACCTTAGACCCCGTAGAAATCTTGCAGTATTTTGCATAAATCACGAGAGCAACAGGTTTTTCGTCTTGGAAATGCCAAAAAAAAAGAATTTCGGCCACTCAACGTGGAGAAACTTCCAAGAGTTGACCAAGTTAAATGCAAGCTGTAAGCCAGAGGTAAATACTAGCCTTAAATACATACCAAGTGCCTTGGCCAAATATAAACTCAATTTTCGATGGCCCATTACCGAGTATAACAGTCAAAGTCAGGCCCACAAATAGAGGTAAAACGAGGAAGTGCGCGCAGCAGAACTCGGCGCGCTAATGGAGCCCACAATCACACAGTGGCATAGCCATCACCTGGGGGCCAGTCAGTCGAGGCAGCCTTCTCCGAAGATAATAAAAGCCAGGCGGCCAGGCGGCCAAGCGGCCAAGCGGCCAAGTTTGTTGCCAAACGACGAAAAGCGAAAACTGAAAAACCGAAACTAGCATAGGAAAATAAATAAAAGAAGCGGTTGGGTTAGTGAGCCAGCGGAGCGGCCTCGTTATTGAATTTCGAGTGGTTTTGGCTTTAAGTCAGAGCCGAGTGACTCAGCACCTGGCCGGGTAGGCAGTCGCCAGTCAATTGAGCGATTGAAACGGCGTTAAATGTGCACTTGATCGAATGCAAATCGAAGCACGTGCTGTTTGCCCAATAAATTAGTTAATAAAAGGCCAGCAAACAAAGGCGGGAGATAAGGTGAAGAAAGGAGAGAGACGCTGCTGACCGATCGCCGCTTCAACTTTCGTTCGTGTCAACAACATCCGATTTTGGCACTCGGACAAGGCCAATACGAATTAGCAGCAATTAAGACAAAGACCGATACGTAGACTGTAAGCTTTATCGCCTGGAATGGAAAAATAAAAAAGAAATAAATACTAAGACCAGTTGCACTGGCCTTCAATAAAAATAAATCATCGAAACAAATTGGACTATCAATCAGATTAGACATAAGGCAGGAAAGCGATTAGCTGTTTTAGCTCTAAACAACACCCTAAAATAGTTAATTTTGTAACTACGTTGGGATGTTTTGACCATTTCTACAAGAGCCTTGAGGACTCGTACTGTATTTTTAGGTAATTTCATTGAAAAATGTTAAGCCAAACAATGCTAACCACAAACCTAAAGTATAAAGTAAACCTTTATAAAAAAAAAAACAAAAACACTGCCTTTTTCCCAGTACAAAATAGCCAAATTCTGGAACAAATGCACTGCGAACCTTTGTTAGCATAATTAAAACACCGGCGTCAATACAGATATTATATTTTTTATTGCGCAATATTATTATTAGTATTATTTATACAAGTATAAACATTTGTTTACAGTTCCGCAAGCAGATGGACGATGCTCTGGTTGGCACGCACGATGACTACTTCCTGGTGCGTTGGCTGCGAGGTGAGTTGTCCCCGTAAAAGGTTAAAGATAACGTTGTAATCGTACTGCCTCCGAAACAGCTCGTAAATGGAACATGGATGCCGCCGAGAAAATGCTGAGAGCTGTAAGTGACGCGATGCCATTGAATCCAAACCCAAATAATACCTGACTTGATCTTTGCAGAGCTTGAAGACCCGCGCCATGTGGAATGTGGACAACATCGAGAAGTGGGATCCGCCCAGGGCCCTGCAGGAATACCTGCCCTACGGACTCATGGGCTACGACAAGGAGGGATCACCAGTGCTGGTCTGCCCCTTTGCCAATTTCGACATGTGGGGCATGATGCACTGCGTCACGCGCTTCGAGTTCCAAAAGTACCTAGTGCTGCTGCTGGAGCGCTTTATGAAGATCGCCTACGACCAGAGCCAGAAGCACGGGTGGCGGGCTCGCCAGCTGGTGGTGTTCTTCGACATGCAGGACGTGAACCTGAAGCAGTATGCATGGCGACCGGCGGCCGAGTGCGTGATCTCCACGGTGAAGCAGTACGAGGCCAACTTCCCGGAGCTGCTCAAGATGTGCTACATCATCAACGCGCCGAAGCTCTTCTCGGTGGCCTTCAACATTGTGAAGAAGTTCCTCGACGAGAACACTACCAGCAAGATCGTCATCTATAAGTCCGGCGTGGACCGCTGGCAGCAGCAGCTCTTCTCCCACGTGGATCGCAAGGCGTTCCCCAAGGCCTGGGGCGGCGAGATGGTGGACAGGAACGGAGACCCCCAGTGCAAGGCCCTGATGGTCTGGGGCGGCAAGCTGCCGGAGGAGCTGTACATCGACCAGAGCAGCCAGCAGAGCGACAGGGACTTTGTAGAGACGCAGGTGCCCAAGGGCGACAAGCTCAAGCTGCACTTCAAGGTCAACCAGGAGGAGCAGAAGATCCTCTCGTGGGAGTTCCGCACCATCGACTACGACATCAAGTTCGGCATCTACAGCGTGGACGAGCAGACGGGGGAGAAGCGCAGCGAAGTACACCTGGGCACGGTCTACTCCAACGAGATGGACGAAATCGGCTACATCTCCACGCGACCCAACACCACCTGTGAGTACCCTCTAACCTCGGCTGTTCTAAAGCATTTCTAATGAATTGTGAACTCTAATCCCCCACAGACACGGTGGTCTTTGACAACTCCGCCAGCTACATGCGCAGCAAGAAGCTACGCTACTGGGTGGACCTCATCTCCGAGGAGGAGGAGGGCATCTCCGAGCTGACCAGCCAAATGGACAACACCCAGATAGCGGCCCAGCAGCAGTGAGCGGAGGCTCAAGCAGCAACTATGCCAAATACCAGTGGGAGTAGATAGATTATTAGCTAGACAACAAGAACTAACCTCGGTGCAATATAGTCACAACGCATTTGCCAGCAGCTGCAATCGAACCATGTGATAGAAACAAATTAGTATGACTCACACTTACAGTTACAGTTACATCTAAAGTTACGTCTCTTTATTACTTTGCCGCACTGTTTACTTAACAAACTCTAATCGTGGATGTGTAATTATTTCAGGGAGTACGGCACAATAAAATGTATATACGTAGCACCTGATCTTTAACAGAAACTCGCCTGGGGAAACCTCTAAATTATGGAGCTATCAACCAGGTTTTATCTTGGTTTATTTTTGTGTCTGCTCAGATCAGTGCACAATTGAAATCTGTTACTTTGCTGCATCAATTTTATCCTTAATTATTTTTGAGTATCCTAGAGTAATTAGCTTGCAAAAAGGGTTCAAAAAAATTGGGGCTCTCGAAGGTAAGTTCCGCATTGTGCAGGCTTTGAAACACGTTAAAAAGTCAACTCACCCCACGCTCCTCTCAATTTCCTTACGAATAAATAATCGCTCGCCGTTCCGGATTGCCTCTCAGCCTCAGCTCACGGCTGCTGCGAGGAGGCGCGGCGCTTGCGCCTTCATCACTGCGGACCTCCCGGATTGGGGCCCATCTGCGGGTAGACACCGGGCCCCACCGGTCCCTGGGGACCCACCTGCTGCGGCTGGAGCTGCTGCATGGGCATCATTGGGTTGGGGCTAGACCCCACCACGCCCACGCCCACTCCTACACCGACTCCAACGCCCACGCCCACTGGTGGTCCAATGGATTGGTTGGGCGGAGGCTGGGGCATCTCGGTGGCCAGCTGGAGATTCGTCAGCAAATCCGAGATGGCTGGGAAGAGCGTGCACTGATTCTGCTGGGCGTTGAACTCGGCGAAGCGACGCAGCAGGGTGCTGGCTGCGGTCATGGTGGGCGAGTTCACCTGCCCGTTGCGCTCCGCCATCTGGGTGACGTTCGTCTGGATGTCGTAGACGATGGGCAGCACTAGCGAGGGGCTGTCCTTCCAGTCCTTGGCCACGCCTACGCCGGCGCCGTAGGGAATCCGTGTGATCTGCAGGAAGAACAGGATCTTCATGCGACCCAGCACCACGCAGGCATTGCCGCAGGGCACGATGGGCACGGCCGAGGGCGGCATGCGCATGCACATCTGCACCGTCCACTTGAGCTGGTCGCCGCCCAGCTCGGGCTTCAGCTCCAGGCGCATGATCTGCACAAAGTCCTTGAGCACCTGGGCCGGCAGGTTTAGCAGCCGGCAGATGCTGTGCAGCGAGTTGGGCCTGTAGGGCGGCGCAGCCACCCGCGTGTCGAAGTACTGTTCGATCACGAGCAGGTCGTCCGGACTGAGCTGGAACGGCGGCGGCAGCTTGTCGGGCATCGGCGGCAGCTGCGAGATCTTCAGGTGCAGCGTCTGCATGTGCATCTGGTTGAGCACCACCTGGCACTGGAGTCCGTCAACCTTGAACAGTACCACGCCCGGCTCCGTGCTGTTCAGCGCCGTCAGCGTCTCCTCGCTCTGGATGTTCCGGTGCAGCTGCCTGCGCATGTACACGCATCCCAGAAATCGCTCCAGCGGACTCATGTCTGGCACATTGATGTCCTTGTTGGGATGCGGACTGGGCCGGCACAGCGTCTCCAGGGCTTCGTGGGTCAGCAGCGTGGGCACAGCCCCGGCCCAGGGGCGATTTAGGGTGCCTCGAGCAACTCCTCTGTCCACCACGCCGGCTGCTCCTCCAGCTCCTCCGCCGCCGCCGCCAGTGCCCTTGTGCTCGGGGCTCTGTCCGGGCCGTGGAGAGGGACGCGGCATGCTGGGGGATCCTGGCCAGTTGTTATTTGCCGGCGACATGGCCGTGAAGGGCGAGTCCTGATGGCTCTGCATGTAGAGGGTATTCGGTCCAGGACTATGCACCATGTGCGGGCTGGGCTGGGGATTCAGTGGGGACGAGGGCATCAGGCCGCTGGGCGACGGATGCGGCATGTGCGGCGCTGGCGGAGATGTCAGGTTAAAGTTTCCATGGCCCTGAGCTCCGCTCCCGCCGCCAGCACCGCCTGCACTCGGATGCGGACTGGCCGGCGTGTGCGGATTGGAGCTAGACGGCGGCGTGTGCGGCGCGGGGAATCTCAGGCCACTGTCCCGCGGCGACTGCGGTCCGCGCATTCCGGTGCCCAGGAACGGAGAGGAGCCGCCGGCGCTGACACCCGCCACACTGCTGGGACCGCCGAAGTTATCCTCCAAGCCCATCGGCGACAGTGGGTTGTCATCCTCGTGGGGAGCACGTCCCCTGTACGCCGCCGACTCGTCCACATATTTGGAGAGGAAGGCCTTGAGGCCCTGGATGGGCGTGAACTCCTCCACCACGTTGCGCTCGAAGCGGCTGCTGGCTCCGTCGCGGATGGAGACAAGCCTGTTAGCCCGGAAGCGCAGCTCGAGGCAGTAGACGGCCTGGTAGGTGAGCCTCATCAGGCAGGGGGATTGGGCGAGCATGCAGAAGGACAGTACGGGCACCTGGGGGCGCTGAAAGGAGAATATATTCAGCATCAAGATGGGCTCTTGTGGCAGCTCTGGGAGCTGAACTCACCGGTATACCCAGGAACGGAAGCACTGGCAGCTTGGCTATGGAGCTCATCGGGCTGTAGGTCTCGTGCAGGATCTGGGCGATCTGGGTGAGGCTGTGCTGCTGGTTGAGATGCTGCGCCAGCTGGTCCCGCATCATTGAGTGCGCATTGACGGCCGACATACCGCCCACGAAGGTCAGGCGGAAGCCGTGCGACTGCACCGACCAGTAGATGTTGCAGCTGACCTCCTTCTTGGGCCCGTAGCCCAGCAGCAGGTTCATGTAGCTGTACGACTTGACCACCAGCATGTCGCAGAGGGAGAGGCGTTCTGGAAGAGGGGAAACTTAATTCAAGACAGCTGCTCATTGGGGGACTGATTTTAACTCACTGTTGCGCAGCTGCTCGGCAAAGTCGTGGACCAGCGTGTACAGGTAGACGATCTTGGACCAGTCGTTAAGCAGATCCTCCACCGTCTTGGAGAAGTCGCTGGTAGCCTGCTCGTAGGTGAGGTAGACGGTCCGCCGGCTGCCCTGCTCCTTCTGGTGGCTGCTCTGCAGGGGTGTGCTGTAGAAGACGAACTCCACCACCCAGATGCGCACCTGGCTGTTCTTGTTGGTCTGCGAGCGCACGGAGATGGAGAGCACGCGGCGCATAAGATCGTCCCAGACATGCGGCTCGATCTTGGGCAGTCCCGAGGAACCGCTAGCCTTGATTTCCCCCTGTCCCGCTGCTCCGCCTTGCTGCTGCTGCTGTTGCTGTGCCTGGGTGCTGGCAAAGACCGTCTTGCCCGGTTGAGGCAATGCCAGAATCTTGAGCACCAGTGAGGTGGCATTGGCCTCGACCTGCAGACCGCTGTGGGGTATGTTGTGCTTGGACAGCGTCTGGGCGAGGTTCATGAAGGGAATCTTCTCGTCGCACATGGCCACCACGTGGGCCAGCTCCGGAATGAAGTAGGCGGGGAAGATGGTCTTCTGCTGCTTGGCAGGCGGGGCCAGCAGATCGCCGTTCGATTTGCGTTTGTGAGGGGAAACCTCCGCTGCAAGGAAAATGTTATTAGAGAGCTTAAGCATGTCGCGGACTTGGTCTCACCATCGACCTCGGTGCCAGGTCCATGCGTGGCCACGAAAGTATCAAATTCGATGAGCCGCATCAGCTTGGTATAGCACTTGGGGATGTCAGAGGGCGGCTGGGCCACCACGGACACAAGCTGCTTGGCGGAGTCGTCGATCACGTCCGCCTCGTCCTTTTGGTAGGCCACGAAACCCAGGTGGAAGGTGTACTCCATTTCGTTGGGCATCGTTTTCTTCTCCTTGAGTTGAACCACCTGAAGGGAAAGAAATCTGGTTAGTCTGCGGGAAACTCATCCACAGATCCTTTATACTAACCAGAACGATGTTGGGATGCCTGTGCAGCTTGATGTAGATCTTGTGCCTGCCCTGCTGCAGCAGCTCCTGCTCCGGCTGGGCCAGAAAGGGCAGCGTCTCCGTGGCTGTGGCCGGAAGGTGCTGCAGGGTTTTTTCGCACCGCCGATGGGTGATCCAGAAGCGCAGCTCCGAGAGCAGGGCGGGCAGCTTGCCACGATCTCCGTTGAGGCAGTCCTGCATTTCCTCGGTGATCGGGCAGTCCAGATGCTTGGGCACATGGCAGCGGAACATGCCCGTGTGGGTGTCGATAGTGATGTGGATCTGCTCTGCCCGCAGGCAGGGCGTGAGCACGGGAACGGTCAGGATGGCGGGGGTTCCTTGAAGGTTAACTAGAAGGAAACATGATTAAAAAGATCAGTTAGATGTACCGCAGGCGAGACCTGCAACATTTACACTCACAGTCAACGTCCTTGAGGAAGGCCTGGAACTCCAGCTTGAGGTCGGTCAGCCGCGACACTGATCGTATGTAGACTGTGTGCACAATGAGACGCTCCATGGAGAGATGTTCGGAGCGCACGGCCCGATCAGCCACCTCGGCCGACTCCTTGGCACCCAGCGACGGCACGTGGACCACGGCCAACGGGCGCCCAATCTCGCTGGGATCGGACTGAACCGTCAGGCGGTAGCCCAGCTCCGACTTGAGGTCCCGCCAATAGGAAACGGTAAGCTTTACGCCCGGTATATACTCCTCCGGGGTGATGTTGTTCTCATCCAATCGCTCGTAGTTAAGGCGCAGCGTCTGTGTGTACAAGACCTCCAGCTGCAGGGACTGGCAGAAGTAGTGCAGGCAGTTATACACCTCGCTCAGCGCATTGGGGTTCTCCACGAGCCGTGCCTGGATCAGCTGGTGGATGTAGTTCACCTGCAGCGGATGCACCAGAGATTTGCCATCTAAAAAAAGGGAGAAAACAAGTTTTACAACGGAAACAACTAGATAGTAGGATACCTACCGCCCGTCTCCTTGTCCTCCACAAGCACGTCGATGTCCAGCAGCCGCCAGGGCACAGTCGGGCTGTCGCCCATCACCGTGAGGGCCACGCTGAACTCGTGCTTCACCTCAAAGGTGACGCGTCCGTTCTTAATGCGAAACTCTCTCATTTGAGGCAGCAGTTTGCCCGTCACCAGGCGATGCTGGATAACCTGGTTCAGGCGCAGCAGCGTCTGACGCTTCTCCGCCGGTGTAATGGCATCAGCGGGCACAATTCGCTCCCGGATGCAGGTGGGCAGCCGGTTGTAGGTGCCCGTAGTCAACACCTCGACGGCAGCCGGAATATGGAAGTTGGGCAAACGGGCACGGACCAGAGTTTCGCGCGACATTCGCGCCAGCATGTCCGCCGTCTCCACGAACAGCATGTTCTGCTTGTCCAGGAAGCTCATGATCTGCGACGACTTGTCCACCTTGGACACCGAGTTGCCCCACTTGACCAGGGCGTTCAGGCGCGTGAACAGGTGGCGGGTGCGCGCCGCATAGTTGTAGATCTCCACCTTGCGCTCCATGTCTGTCTTGCGGGGCAATCTGAAAGGAAAACGAGAGTCTGAGAGAATGGGGAACCAACACCACCCTTGTGAAATTGATCACTTACAACTCGGCCAGCACTGTGAGTTCGTGGTACGTGCGCTGGATGATGAAATCGATCAGCACCGACAAAGACATCGTGTTGATCCGCGGGCCGCCCTCCTGCAGATGCAGATGCAGATGTGTTGGAATGCCTAATGTTGTGTGGATCTTCAAAGATATTTACCTGTCCTGCGGGCAAATAGCCGCCTCCGCCGCCACCGACGCCGGGCATTTGCTCTAGGGGCAAGGGGGTGGGCGCCATGTTTGTTAGCTGGGGCGGTGCTCCTCGCTATCTCCGCACCTTTTCAGTGCGTCACTTGTGTGTGTTGGGTGCCCACACTAGTGGTGCATGTTTTGGTAATGTTTACCCTGCGTTTTCCTATCTTTTCCGGCGTTTTTCACGAAAATTTCAGCAGCGAAATCGCATTTTCACTTGAGTTAGAGTCGCAGTGTGGCCAAATGAAAGTTGGCTTTCCCCTACAAAATCCCAAGCATTTCCTCCTAAAAAGTCCACTGCCACACCTGATACGCAAACCACATCACATATGCGAACCACACATGATATTCGACAATCGAAATCGAATTGTCTGGCAACGCCATGAAGTGGCTCGATAAGTTAAATAATCGGACGTTGGGCGGGAATTTAAACTGTATGGCAGTTACGAGTAAAGCTGACTCTATTATTATTTTGCATATTGAAATGTAAGATTAATTTAATACATACATATTAATATAGGAAAAATATATCAAAAACACACGATTAGCCATTTAAGGATAAGTATTTTATTAATTTTAAAATAATGTGTATTAAAATAAATATGCTTAAAATTGATATTAAATTAATGAACATAAACGGAAATATGGGTACTTGTTACTAAATAAATAAAACGGAAATGTTTTTGTCTAATTAAACCAGAGAATAAATAATACCAAAATCAAAAGGCTATAAACATTATTTAAGGCAGTCACTTGTGTAAATTCATTTGCAGCTAAGAATCTTTTCGGCATCGCTTCCTCCTCCAGGTTAATAACTCAATTGAGCTCCGCGGCCGCAGCCAATTATAGACGGAGGGGAAAATAAAAGGAAAAGTTCATTGACCAAATCAGCTTTCCATTACCACTCTCGGACTGTTTTAGTTTTCCCCATGTGAGACTTTGGCGGCGGCTGTTGAAAATGAGGAAAACAAAAACATTTCCGCTTTTGTTTCTTTGAATTTTGACACGGTTGATGTTTCGCTGCCATTGCACATGGCAGTGCTCCTCCTCCTTCCGCCCAGCTCCTCCCTGCTCCCGTCAATAAACAGCCACTGATTCAAGTGGCGGCACATGCCAAGCCCCAGCATCACCTCCGTTGGGAGCGAAATTCTCCCTTTCGGGCCTTGCAAAGTGGCAGCCACCTACGGAATCGCTCTCGCTCACTGCTGCTGCTGCTGCTGCTGCTGCTGCTGCACTTGGCATCGACGAGGATCGGGATCTGGAGTTTGAACTTCCCGCAGCTAGAGCTCCCCCAATCGGACCGGTATAAATAGAACTTTATGATCTCGCCACGGAACGGCACGATCCAAACTTCGGCGGCAGCTCTGATTCTTGTGATTCCTCGCCCAGGAATTACTCACATATCCGGCCTGGTCTCCCCCCCACCCAGACTCCCAGAAGTCAGGTGCCCCTCCATCACAACCACATCCATCCGCTTGAACCCTTGAGTTGCCCGAGGAATTCCTGTAAACAGGATGCGACCAGGGATGCTGAATTGGGTGCTGAAGTTTCACATAAATTATAGCCACTCGAGTTTCGAGGAGATCTCGGATCGATTGATTTGATTTTGATTTTCCAGCTTCTATAATTTACCAAACAAAAGGCGGGGAAATTGGTGATTTGCCTGCACTTTCTTTGTTTCCTGTTGAATTTCGCATTAAATGGGATTCCGCTTACTTATCGCCTTGAATAATTGGACACTCTTGGAAGTCGTCGCCTGGAATTCACTCGGAGATTCAGCACAGACGAGGCGGTGGCCACATTACATACTTCATTTTACCTACGCAGAGAATACGATCCCAAGAACCACCCGATGTTGATGGGAGCAGTTAAAAATAAAGATCCAGGGGCACTTAATAAACTGTCATGCACTGGGGGAAAGGTTTGGGAAGCATTTTTTAAAGGGAAATTATAGCCAAGTCCTGAAATATGGACTTTGCCTTTACTAAATTATTAAAAATGTTTAGCTACCCCATTTAAAAGGGAAAACTATTTCTAAATTGCTTAAGGTAGTATATTATTATTTATTTCGTCTTGTAATTAATTTATTTAAATATAACAAGACATATAGTTGATAGTTGTAACTGCGTAAATTTCACATTAAAACTCTGGCCATAAAGGCCAATTAATTTTGATTTTAAACACTGCAGATATCTGACTTTATTAATGCCCATTTTCTGTCAGTGTTGAGGTGGGGCAGGAGCCGCTGTATGGGAGATTGCAGATCGGCAATCGGACCACGCAATTGCGCAGCAAGTGAGCAAGAGTACAGCGAACAGGAGGGGCCGACTCCGGCTGGAACCAGGACGAAAATAGATTTATGGCCGCCAGTCGCGACGATGCACGCTCCGGGTGAGGCCTGGAGAAGGAGCCTGCCTCTTGGAGGGGGTGAAGACTGACGCTGGCTGCTGCACCCAATGATCCGAGCTGATTCGCTGCGATTTGCCGTGACACTTCCTTTGTGCCTGCTCGCTCCTTTCTTTCCTCTTATTAATTACCGTGATTAAAGTGGCGGCTGCTGCTGCTGCCACAAGATGTCTTTAGCACATGTCACCCCTGGTCCAAAGCTCTCCGCCGTGATGCATGGCCATGCCCGTCCTGACCTTACCATTCAAATTGCATTTCCATGTTGGCGCCAGACAAAGCCCACCGATTTTCCTTTGTCTTCGAAGCTGCTGCTGTTGCTGCTGCGTGGGCTGTGGGCTGTGGGCTGTGGGAGAGTGTGAAAATGCGACCGAGAAGTGCGAAAAGCAAGGCTAAGGGGGAAGCACTAAAAAACCGATTAGTCGGGAAGGGGCAGAGGTAGCAGGGTGGCCTTATAAATAAACCCATTACAATCCCCGCCCCGAACTGTAAAGATCTTTTGTAAGACATCAAAAACCAATTCGAACCAGAACCAACAGAACCAACAGAACCAGCGCTCGGCATAAATCATATCGAACATATAGAAAATACGTTAGCACCCAATACATCTGCCGAGAGCCCCCAAAAGGGGCGACATTAAGTTCATTACGCCTGAAAAGCCGAAAAATGAAATGCCGAAAGAAAAGTGGAAACGCAGAAGCGACGACAACACCTGTGAGGAATCAGTTTTTTGGGGCCTTTCAAAGGCCAAATATCGCCAAGAGAGAGAGAGAGCGGCACACGGGAGAGAGATGGAAAGTGGGTGCTTTGCGGAGGAGGAGCAGGTCGGCGGCACAGGTGAGCGAGGAGTCTATTTTGGATGCCCGCAACAAGTACTTGCGCCAGCGAAATGCCAAATTGCAAGCGACTGCGTCACTCTAGAGGAACGAGCGGAAAAGTCGGAGGAAAAACCAAGAAGAATCCCAAAATGAAGACTCAGAGGAGGGAGGAAGCTGACGAGGAAACTGCCCCACCACGAAGCGGGAGAATTTGGCTCTCCCGCCTCTCAACATCACACTTTCTAGGCAAAATCAGCATGGGGCGCAGGCGAAAAAACACAGTCACACATGGGGCAGAAAGTGTACAGCTGCGGTCATCTAAATAGCAGTCAGTAAACAAAGGAATTTCTAGGGAAATGTCTCGTTTCGTTTCAGAGAAATAGCACATTTTAGGTCTTTAATATTTTTTATAATTTGTAAGAAATAATCATAGTTACTAATTTTACTATATAACAAAATATTATAAAATAAAAAAAAGCTATATAAATTACATAACAGACTAAGTATCTTAGAGATACAATTTATTTAAGATTAAGTTTGTTTCTCTAATATACAGATTGTTGAATAATTCGACTAGTTCTTACTTTTTCCACTTAATATCGCCTCTATTTTCCCACCCCCTGCTGTGCTTTTACCCAGTGTGTGAGGTTTTTGACACTGACTGCGGATCGTTAGAGGAATTCTGCGCAGTGGTCCTGCCAGCCAGCCGCAGGAGGACCATCTTCACCATTCCGAAACCAGCACCAGCATTAGCATTAGCATCCGAACAGTTTTCCCTTTCGGGATATGCAGCCAGAGCTGCTCGGAGAGGGGCAGCAGCAGCAGCAGCAGCAGCATAATGAAAACATTATTTTCGATTTATTTTTAAACCGCACACACTTGTTCCAATCGCCGACACACCGTCGCTGCCACTGCCGCTGCCTCAGTCGCAGTCGCTGTCGCAGTCAGCGTCGTGATTCGTTCTTGGAGTTGAGTTCGATGCGATCTCCCGTACGATCCACGGCGATCCTAGGGAAGAGCGGCCAACAACAGCTGCTGGCTGTCGTCCACGTCGTTCCGCCGTTTCGTGTCTGCGCAGAGCAGCTTCGTCACCTCCTCGACGTGAATGCGAAGGTACACAGAGCAAAAGGGGTGGTACTTGATACAAGGGGTCTTTTTCATTTCATAACTAAGCCAAAAATGCTTTAATTCCAATTTGGAAAACTGTTCTGAGTTAGTTTTTATAACGTTGAAAAATTTGCATACTGCATTTCATTCTTTTTAAAAATTAATTTTTTTTTTAATTTTTAAGAATTTTAATGATGTAACCCCTTATAAAATTTTTAAAAAATGGTGAAAAATTTTTTTCCTGCAAACATGTCCTTATCGACTCAGCTGTCGATGCTGATCAAGAATATATATGGTTTATAAGGTCGGAAATGACTGCTTCACTTCATTTTAAGCTTTTGAATAAAACTATAATACCCTGCGAGGGTCTAAAAATATACCCATCTTCCAAATTAAATATTGGGTTAAAATATTCATAAATTGAAGAACGAAATTAACTATTAAATTTTAAATTCAATAAGCTGATTTGCTAATAAGAAATGTGCACAGAAAAGCTTTTGAAATTCCACCTCTTTTTTAGCCCGAGCGAAAACTAAGTTAGTTTAACTTTCTAGCAGTGTGCTGAGTGGCAGCAGAGACGTAGACGCAGCCGGAGACGGAGACCGAACCGAAGCCTCCGTCAGAGGCAGCGCAAGAGGTGGCCGCCGCCGCGCAAGATGTAAAAACTGTAAGTGGTCCGGCGAAGAACGCTCAGTTCTTCCTGGGATCTCGCTGCGTGCGCTCGCCCGCCTTCTTAGCGCTCGGAGTCCGTCCGTGCGACTGTTCCCATCGGTCTGACAATTAGTGAGGATCACAGCGGATCCCAAAAACATCGCCACATATCCCTCTTTTCTCGGGTGGTGAAATTCGTGGAACGCGCCGTGCGTGTATAAGTGTGTGTGATATATTATTGATCCCCATCGGCGACTGAATCATCCGTAGAGAGCGAGCGAAAAAATCGGATTGGATTTGTTCCCCAAAAAAAAAACAAAAAAGAAAACTATTGGAATTGCGTGGGGTGAGTTGGCAAAAAAAAAAAAGTGAATGAAATGGACACGGACTTTCCGGGAAAGTGGCGGAATTTCCCTAGTTCACCTTTGCGATTACACAATACACACCTTGGGCGTGCATAACTATGCCTGGGCCTGGGATTGGGCCGCCAGATTCGCGTGAATGCAGAGCAGAAGTCGTCAGAACGCTTTCCCATTTTCCGATTTTTCGGGGCCCCACCGCCGAGCACTTGTTAAATTAATATTATTATTTCTTTTGATATTTTGACATTTACGTGAGCAATGTTTGCATTGGCAATGAGCTGCTGCTTCTGTGCGGGCCGGGAAATAGTTGCCGGGAAACAAGCTAGTGAGTGGCTTCCTATATGACTATATCTCTGGCCTGGCCATATACCCATATAGGCCTGGCCATTGTCTAGCTTTTCGAGAGTAGAACTGCGTAGATATCCCCCGGTAAATTCGGCAGATTGATCTTTCGTTTACGATTGATAATTAGCTGCTCTGATTTACAGGTGAATAGCTCTAGGGCTCCTCCGCTGCTCTCTGCTCTGCTGCTGCTTTGTGTCCTTTCCCGTCCAAATGTTTATCCTCAGCGGTAAACAAGCCTTCGGGAACTGCAGTTGAGGCAACGATTGATGAGGGCCCCCGCTCGCCAGGGGTAAACAAAAGCGGATTGCCGAATCCAAACAATTCCAAAACATTCAACGGATCGCAAGCAGTGGGGGTTGCTCTTCAGCAGGTCGTACACAGAGAGAAACAAGGGAAACTGGAGACTATTTGATTTTGATTTAAAGTTAAATTAAATATCATTTTTATCTCTTTAAATATAAAATTCACAATAATTTATATTAATTTAAATATTTTTTTATGATCGTAGCATACAATCTAGTTTGAAATTCTTTAAATTTCCAGCTCAAATTTCCCCTTAGTGTATAAAAGGGAAAGGGGTTGTGCCCAGCGCATGGCATTGACTCTTGCTGGATCATCAGCAGAGGTTGAGGCTGGCGCCGGATTTGTTTATTGTGCATTTTCCCGTTTTCAAGTTTGAACTAAAATGTAAACTATGCAAGGGATCCGCCACAGTGCCTACTCCTACGCTCCCTTGCTCCTCCCTGGCCTTTGTATACCTATGGGTATTTATAGATGTCCCACAAGAAAGAAAGACGCATGTTAAGGCCACCGAAGCCACCTCCGGATGGCTCTGCTGGCCATCACCATGCTCTCCTCCTCCTCCTCTTGGCATGGCTTTGTGTACATTAACAGGACTTTGAACTCGGTGTCTACCCAGAAATGTGGATCCGTAAACGCACCCGGACACGGACACGGAGGCTGTTTCGTACCAAGCAGCATTTGCGCAGAAAATGAAAATGGAAAATGGCAAGCGAATTGCCATTGTTCGCTGCATTTTTCTGGGTTGGACAGCAGGAGGATGAGTCATTCATGCTCTTTAGTGGGTTCACCTCAGCAGAATAGCAACTACAATTTAATATTATTAAAATATTGTAATTAAAATTAATTTAAAATGTTATTTTGATCTCCTAAAAACACTTCAATCAGCCGCATTGATTTATTCCCCAATTATTTGTACCCACTTCTTCGAGGCCTGCAAGTGTTTTCCATTAGACTTCAAGGCACAGATCGGCTCTCCCCGCTTCCTGCTCAACATCCACCCTCTCCTCCGATCCTGTCATCTGCGATTACCGATCTGCAATCGCACGGGGCCGGCGGAATAATTAATTAACGGCCTGTCACAGAAACATGCGACATTTCGAACGGATTCTGACATCGGAAATATGGCAGAGGAGCTGCTGCTGGGGCGGGATTATGTTGAGGGGAAGGCTGAGGTGGAGAAGGAGAAGCTCGGTCCACTTGTCAGCTGTTTCCCCCGGCAAATTCCCAGACGCACATTGTTCTCTAGAGCGGTATTTCGCTTTCGAAGGAAATCGAAATTGTTGAAACTGAAATGACGTGATTAGGTGGAAGAGCGCTATAACCGTGTGTTTGTGGCAACCACCTGGGAACAGTGCTTCAGGTGGTATATATAGAGACGAATAAATGGGCCGCAAATTGCCAAGACACAAATTATGGACGTCTGGCGGTGGCATTAGCTCACACCCACTCGCCTCGCAAGCGATTCCTTCATGGAAAAGCACTCTCGAACACCTTTGAGCACCTTGGCAGCGGGAAATTCTAAGATATTCTGCTTAATTGCCGCCAGCATTTTGATGTACTGCCCGATGAGGGGGTGCTGAGCACGAGCAGAACACACACGAGAATTGGCAGCCAAGAATGCGCAACAGGTTGCCGCACCACCACCACCATCACCACCCACACCATACGATCCCCAAAAGAAATCACGCGGCTGGCCTCAGGCAAAGTCCGAGAGTCTTAGGGAAACAAACAAAATGGAAACCAAAACAGCAGCCGGATTATTGCACATGACCTCCTCAAGAGTGGAGGAGCAGGCCCCGCCGATTCCCTAAAATCGTGAATGAGTTGGCTTCTCCGATTATTTAGACAATCTTTGGGGGCAGCCAAAACAAAGAAGAGAAAACTTTCCCATGATAAACAAATCAAACGAAAAATATACAGGGAGAATGTATAAGCATTTTCAGTTTGATTTTTCCAAAATAGAGTGAGTCATCGAGGGAAATGAATCAAAATAATAATAAGAATTAATTAAGAAATAAATAATAAAAATATGTCCCTCCAAATTCAGAATTTCTTGACTCCCCTGGGAACCATTCCCCAGTTGATATTATTCCCTGTGTAAAAACAGTACACCTAGCACCCCGATCCCAAAAACAGAACCCACCTGACTTAAGGCTGAGCCAATTACGTGCGAGATTAATCAATGCCACGACAACACATACAAATTAAGCGCACTCATTTCGACATCAATTTATTTGACCACGCAAAGAGCCACCACCAGAGGAGCATCATCGGATCACTAGATCACCAGCAGAACCGCGGCGGAGCCAACAAGTGCCAGAATCCCAGAATGCCAGAATGCAATGCTGACGTTAATCATACGCCCCGTGGGCCTCGGCACAAGGCATTCGGCCTCTGGTCACCCTCAACCCAACCCCTGGCGATGATACCAATGATGATGATGATGATGCAGACGACTTTGGCTCACATCCGAGTCCAAGTGTGGCCTCTCGACTCTGTCCTTAATTATAAATTGATGCATTTTCAAATAAACAAACGAGAATTATGGCGTACACGACCAGGAGGGGAAGATCTATGATCTATCTCGCCAGATATACAAATGTATAGAGGTGGCAAGACGGATGGCGGTGCGTTTCGAAAGGGGTTCTGTAGACATTTGGCGTGTTTTATTGATTTCCAAAGCCATAACGAGTGCGGCTATATCATCAAATAATGTGAAATCGTTAAATTAAAGGCTTCGCGCTAATGAGGAGGCACTTCTTTCACACCCAGAGTCAGGGGGAGGAATTCGTTTACGTTTCTCTTAAACTTTAAATCTTAAGAGTTCTTCTAGAATATTTTTCTAGTGAAAATCTTTTGCGGGGGTTACATGGGCCTTCTTGCGAATCGGGCATATTTATATAGAAATGGGTTTATATTAAACATTGACGATGTCGTGGCTTATTTTAGCCAGGTGATGACGCACTTAGCAGGTTGCCGTGGCCACACTCATTAATATTTTGGGACTAGTCATGCTGTTTTCATCACGGAATTTCCCCCGATTCTTGCAGGTACCCAACTTGGCCAAGATGACGAAGGACCAACAGGCCACGCCCATACCCGAGGAGCTGTACAATCTCACCCAGCTGGCGGTGGTCACTGTGGCGGCGGGTCCGCTGATCACCGCCGAGGCGAAGCCATCCGGCCAGGGTCAACCGGCCACCGTGTACGCCTCGTCGGATGATGACTCGAACTACTACAGCCACAAGGTGTTTGATCGCAGGAAACTGCGTCGCTGCACCTTCTCCGACTCGAACTCCTGCACCAGTAGCAGCAGCAGCAGCAGCAGCTCCAGCTCCAGCCACTGCTCCACCACCTGCCTGCAGGCGCCTGAGGATCATCTGGGAGCCGGAAGGGAGCCGTTGGAGCATGGAAACCAGGTTGAGGGCGAGGCCCTCGGCTCCTCCTCGCTATTAGAAGATGACCACATCTGCCCCGAGTGCGGCAAGAAGTATTCCACATCCTCCAACCTGGCGCGCCATAGACAAACCCACAGGTGAGTGGCGGAGGAATAGCACCAGATCGACACTAATCCCTTCTCCATTTCGTCCACAGGTCAATCATGGACAAGAAGGCGCGCCACTGTCCCTACTGCGAGAAGGTGTACGTCTCCATGCCGGCTTTCTCGATGCACGTGCGGACCCACAACCAGGGCTGTGAGTGTCACTTCTGTCACAAGCGCTTCTCGCGGCCCTGGCTCCTCCAGGGCCACATCCGCACCCACACCGGCGAGAAGCCCTTCAAGTGCAGCGTCTGCGAGAAGGCCTTTGCCGACAAGAGCAACCTGCGGGCCCACATCCAGACGCACTCCAACACCAAGCCCCACACCTGCGCCCGCTGCGGCAAGGCCTTCGCCCTCAAGTCCTACCTGTACAAGCACGAGGAGTCCTCCTGCATGAAGAACCGTCCTGGAACCAGCTCTGGAGGGAGTCCTGCTCATGGCACACGCCCTCCCACATCGCCCAAGCGCCAACAGCCGGAGGTGGGAGTCGTTTCTGGCTCGGTTTTAACACCAAGATCACTGGTAAGAAAACAAACAAGAAAATTGTATTTTTTTTTTTATCTCATTTGTATACTTTTCTTTCAGTGTGCTGCTCCCGATTCGGCCAAGTCCACGCTGGCCAACAAGCTGCTGCAGAAGGAAAAGGATCGCCGGCAGGCGGAACTGGCCTATCAGGGCTACCCGGCGGACGTGTCCTCCTTCAGCGTGATTCACTCCTCGTCGGTGCTGCCCCATCGGATCCATGGCCTCTACCAGGAGCTGCATCCCAGCCCCCATCCGTTGGCCCTGCCCCTGGCCATGCCCTATCACTATCATCAGCCGCAGGCCACGCCCACCACAGAAGGTGTTCCTGGCCAGGATCAGCCCGTGGACTTTTCGCCCAAAAACAACTTTACGCACTCGGCAAAGACAAGCCCCTTTGAGCTGACTGGGAACTATGCCATGGTGGCATAAGAAATGGATGAAGGAAGCCAGGCAAAAGACAGCGGAGAGAACAAGAATTCGAGGAGGAGGAGGAGGAGACCCAATAATCCAAGCCACACACTGAACCCACCCGATACCAGGCCACTTTCTTACTGTAGTCAACGAATATGTGATAAAAATGCAAAAGAGCTAAAGTACCATTTTAGAGAGTAGATGATTCCAGAGCGACAAGGAGTACGAGGAGGAGGAGGAGCAGGAGGAGCTGACCCAGAGAGGATGAGGAATACTCCGTAGATATACATATACGTAGAGAGACCAGGTTGGATCGATCGATCCCGATTGATCGTTTGATCTTCACTTAGTTGTAATGAGACTTCTTAGAGACTTGCCAAGAACAGCGACAAAAAACCAAATGTAACCAGTATTTTTTTATAGCACATACGATACGATACGACACTCATCCTTGAAGTGATCAGGATCAGGGTCGGGATTATGATCAAGAGATCGAGAGCCAAGCTACAAACTTTACACGTACTCCCCCACATTAGCATTACGACTTTACAAGCACTAGACTCGACTCAACCACCCACCCACTCACCCACTCACTCTACTAACCCCCCATTAATCACTTTGCATTAAGACGGACCGACTGCATCCTGCCAGCCGGTCCAGAACGAGAGAATTTCTAGTCTTTATCTTTAAATTCAGCGCACACTGGGCGGATGGATCCGAATACCCGAGGTATCCGCACATGTTTGCGCTACGTTTTATTTTAAGCACTTACGGCCGCATGTGGTGCAATAATTGACATAACTGTAACACTAATTAGCCTGTACACCACACTCGTATATCGTATAGAATCTTGTATATTCATATTCATTATTTTTTAGCCATTTACATATGTTTGTAGTTACGCACTGCATTTTGCACTCTCAGCCCCAAACTTCGTACGAATCGAACCTACAGCTAAACGGACCAAAGATATATCTATATATAGTTGCATATACCTTTATATACCATATACACCAAAAGATATACCATATATATATATATATATACACGTATACGTAGCTCTAAAACTGTATTATAGATTTGCACAATTATTCGAATTAAACGAGAGATCCACCGATCCCCGAGAAATTAGAAATCGAATGTTGCTTTATTATTATTTGGACTCCCTTCCTAGGTAATTCATTGTGCACTACAAGACCCCGACCCGGACAATTGGTTGAATTTCAGATGCTGCAGGCGGAGGATGAGCAACCACACAAAATAAACTTAGAATTTAAGCAGAGATTGGTGTGAGGACGAACCCTTAACCCGAAGTGGGTGTATGTGTGTGAACTGCAACAAGGTGTTGATGGAAATTCTAGTGTGACTTAAGAGCTCTCCCTGCGCGAATCGCTCTTCTGCAGGCCCAATCCCAGGCTCATGCTTGTTCGAGAGCTAGAGGTGCCCTGCGGATAGGATGAGGGCGTGACCACCTTCAGAGCCGGCTGCTCAGTGATGCTGCTCATGGTCCTGGGCGACTCCACTGGACTGGCCTTTCGCTTGCCGCCGCAGCGAACCACAAGATCCTCGTAGCTCTTGTTGTGGAGCAGGCACACCAGAATCACGGTCATATTGTCGCCACCCAAGCCCACTTCCTGGAGACGCGGGGCCAGGCAGTTGTTCATCAGCTCCTCGCAGATCACCTCCGGCGGCATGGCCTCGGCAATGCGACTGCGCACGAATTGGCCCACCTCGGCGCTGGTCATCACATCCCAGATGCCGTCGCAGGCCAGCAGCACGAACTCCCAGTCGTCGTTGATGTCGCGTACCTCCACGTCCGGATCGGCGGTGACTATTTGCTCCTCGGGTTGCTTTTGCCGGTTCTTTTTGTACATAAAGTCGCCGAGGGCACGGGACAAAGCCAGGCTGCCATTGACCCGGTTGAACTCCACCCAGCCGCCGCCGGCCTTGATGCGCTTAATCTCTGTCTCGTCGTTGGGCTTGTGGTCCACGGACAGGGCCTGCACCACCCCGGCCACGCAGGCAATGGCCCGCGAGTCGCCCGCGTTGGCGCAATAGAGGCGTCGCTCCCGGATGAGCACCACCACGGCTGTGGAGCCGGCCATTTGGTCACCCCAAGAGCCATTGTGCTCCATTTCGCGGTCAAAGTCAAGGAAAGCCCGCTTCAGGGCCAGCTCGAAGGCGTTGTCCCGGTACTCCGGCCGCTTGGTAACAAACTTGTGCAGATGCTTGCCCGCCAGATTGGCCACCGTGGCGCCGCCATGGCCATCGTAGACGGCGAAGAAGGCCGCCTGCGGGTCGTCGGGCAGGGACAGGATGTGGGTGTGGGCGTCCTCCATGTGGGAGCGCCAGCCCTGCATGCAGCTGGAGCCGACACGGTAGGCACTGTTGGAGCAGCACTCCGAATTCTTGGTGGTCACCGGCTCCGACAGCGTCTGCCCCATGATGAACCTAAGGAAGAGGTGAGCCCTGTGAGGCCTCGAATGGGAGATTACTCACTCTGGTTTCTGCTCTCTTGCCAGGAGAATGGGTCCTCCTCGAGGGCGTGGGATTGCGGTTGTTGTGGGTCAGCCCTTAAAGGTAAACGCTCTCTTTTAAGGCTTGGAAGTTACTCGATTCTATCTGGGATGGCCCAAATGGGGTTTTTGGAATTTCGATTATTCGTCTCTAACTCTCAAACTCGGGGGCCTTCTATGTTTAATATTAAAAGGGGTAATCTAGAAAGGCTAAATAATTAATAAAAATAATAATAAAAGATTAATATAATAATTGAAGTTGAGGAAGTTGAGCAAGAATTCCTTCGCAGGCTCTTTTTATACCCTTGCAGGGTATTATAATTTTAGTCAGGAGCTTACAAAACAGTGCAGGAGTCATTTCCGACCCCATAAATCATATATATTCTTGATCAGCATTAACAGGCGAATTTTTCTAGACATGTCGGAGAAAAAACAAATTTTTTTAAATTTTTTTCAAAATTTGATAAGGGGTTACATCATTAAAATTATCAAAAATATCACAAAATTTGGATTTCTTAAAATTTTAAATTAGGTATGCAGTTTTTTTAAATTAATGGAAACTAACAAAGAACCGCTTTCCGAATTGAAATTATTGCATTTTTGGCTTAGTTATGATAGATTTCAATTGTAACCTGGGGAAGGGTATACAAACTTTGGCTGGCCAAGGTTAGCTTTCTCTCTTGTTTATTGTCAATGTAAGGCTTCAATGTTTAAACTTGGAGATATATTTTAAGCCTTTCATAGTTTCCATTGGTTTAATTTTGATAACAATATAATTTTTTAATAAATATGATATAATAATTTAAAAAATATATTAATTCGAAATCCCCATAGTTGAAATTTGGATAATTTGGATAAAAAGTGTCAGAATTCCTAGACAGACTCTTGACTTCATTGGAGCTTTTTATTGGCAATTTTTAAGGGTTCAAAGTTTAAACTTTTAAACCTTTTATAGTGTCTTATGGTTTATTTCTGATAATAATAATAAAATTATAATTATTATATTTTTTGTGTGCCCGAAAATTAAATAAAAAATAAAATGGATCTAGAAAAGCTAAATATAAATATAAATAACTAATTAAAACTAAAAACTGTGGATGCAGAGGAAGAATTCCTTAACAGGCTCTTGACTTCATTGCAGCTTTTTATTTAATTTTTATATTTATACTTTTGGGGTTTTAATATTTAAATTTAAAAAATATTCAAATATATTTGTTCTGAAACCCCCCAAAATTTAATTTAAAAAACCAGTTTCATTTTCTTTTGATAATTTTGTGTTTTTGTATTTGTTATTTGTTATTGTTGTTTTTTGTTCTTTTTTTTTTGTATTTTTCCCTTTGTTTCGTTTTTTTATAATTTTTGTTTACTTTGATAGCGCTTGCTTCCATATACACAAATACATTGAAGTACATAATGACGTACACCTACATATCCCTATCGCGCGTACATAATGTGGTTCGATCCATACACAGAGTATGCATATATAGACATTTATTTGTAATTGTTTGTGGTGGCTGTAGATTACTACACGTTATCCTTTTAGGCATATGTACGAGAGTATGTTGGATTACCATTTATCATTTATCATTTATCATAATTTTTGTATTTTTGTGTGTAAGTGTGTGGAGTGATGCTTAGCTATAGGCGTTCTACATTCACAATTCTTACTTAATCCGCATTTTGTATATATTCTCTTTAAAGTGTAAAGACACTAAATTTCACAATGTTCGATTTGTTTTCTCTATTCGCTACCAAGAGATACCATCCCGGATACGATGGGAGGGGTACTTGCCAAGGATCAAGCCAGAACTAGCCGAAAATCAGCGGGGGGGGGGAGTCAAGGTTAACCCCAACCCCCCTCGGGCGTGTGTCTATATGTGTCTTTGAGTATGTAAATAATTTACGAAAATGTCGGGCTTATGTATCTCATGTATATATAGTTCTATATCGATATAGACGTATTATAAAATCTCTAAACAGCCATAAAAGTCAAAAGTTCTTATCATATCAATTATCTAGATGCGTTTACACTGCCACTAAGTAGACGTAACTCGAGTTAATCCTTATCTTAGCCTAGTTGCTGCCTAACTCTGGTGAAATCGGAACTCGATTGTTATAGGTTTATCTGGTTTGGTTAGGGAGGGAACTCTATACATAAATACAAACGTTGCGGCTCATTGTTTCAATTACATCGATTGGTTTTGGTTTTGGTCTCGAGACAATTCAATTATACGCTATGGCTACGATTACTTTTGTATTTGATAAATTTATCAATTAGCTGGCCTCCCAGTCTCTGGGCTCTGTCTGGGGCCCCTCACAAAAGGTACGCATATCCGTTTAAGACATGGAGGATATATATATATTCAATATTTTGATTAAACGCTAGTATCCGTTAGCTCTTATCAAGTACAATGCTAAATGTATCGGTGTGCTTGGTTTTTGATATAAGTTTGAATTTCATTTCCGCTCCACACTTCCGCTATATGTATAAATAACCATTAGCCTGCGACTGCGATATCGGATATCCTTACGACTAAATAAGAGAGGACACCATGTAAAAACATTCAGTACACATTCATAGAGATACGAGTAGAATACAAAAAAGAGTCGATTAATTACGATCAAAGATAGGTGTGGTTGAGTGTTGGTGAGTACTTGAGTAGTTTGGAATAAAGTGTTGGTGAGTTGTATGGAATTGTTGGTGAATCTTTAAATAATGGTGAAGTCATGGGTGAGAATCTGTGGTGAAGACTTCCTTGTGGTGTTCAAAGTGTGGTGTTGGTGTTGGTGTTGGTGAATTATTGGTGAAGTGTTGCTGGTGAGCTGACTTTGACGACACGAGTACAAGCGTTCAAAGGTCAAATCTCTTCGTTGGCCATCGAAAACATTAATTTGTTGCGGGTTGCATTCTTGGGACAGGAGTCTCTCTGGTTCCACTTGCCCGGCAATTCGTTGTTGTCTAACCCAGGGATCCCTTGAGGTCGGGGATTTGACGTAATCGTAATCGTAATCTTAGGTAGGTAGGTCGGTAGGTGCCTACGGGTGCTAGGGATCAAGGGGCTCGTACATATGAATATGACTTGGTGCCCATGCAAAAAACAAACCCTATATCCTAGCTGTGTTAATGGATGTCATGTGGGGTGTGTCTCTGTGTGTGCGCTGTGTTTTGATTATCCTTCTTTGGTTTAACTCCCTCAAAGCCTGGCCTCTACTCGCTATTTTCGCTATACGTAGTACATCTGTGTATACGGATATATCTGTAGTCTCTCTACTCGAGTCGTATATAAAAATATTTAAATTCTTTAATCTGAAACTGCGGCTTGCATCGCTTATGAGATTATGTAACCTCTACATCTCCTATATATCTTATGTGTCGTATATAAAAAGCAAATCCCATAAAAGTGCTCTCTGCTCTGGATCTATTAAAACATATATTGTTTCGATTACGTTTGCATCACCCAATAATGACTACAAGAAGTATCTGTCTGAATCGCTTACACTTCTCGCTTGTTTCCAAATCAGCAAAAAGGTACAATCTTTTTTAAATTCAATATCTTTACCGTTAGATAGAGCTTAATATGCCTATGCGTGTATATGTATGTCTATGAGTACGATCTCAGCTCTAGCTGCTATTTTATCGTTTATTTCGTGTATATATAATATAACGTATATGGTTTTGTTTTGGTTTTCTTTAGGTAGGAAATATGCTAGTCTTATAAATTTCACACATCAACATTTTGGTTATCGTTTCATCTCTTATTCGTAATTCTTCTTCTAGGAAATAATTTTGTATTTAATAAAATATATCCGCATATACATATATATTTATATATTCATAGATTTATCTGTGTGTGTGTATTAAAAACATCTAATTTTTCAATCCGAACCACAATTTTATTTAAGAGAGAGAGAGAGAGTTTATAGAAAGTTCTTCAAGTGAAGAAGAAACACGAAGATTATGTCAATATCGTAAGTAATTACTGGTACTACTAAGTTCCCGTTATCCGTTATCCGTTATCCGATATCATTATGCTAAGTTCGAGTGTTGTTAAGTTTGAGAGGGGGCCCCCTGCTACAATAGCTGCCTGGATCTCGATCTCGATCTCGATCTTCTCAGGTCCAGCTCAAACGAAAGAAATCTAATTATGGACGGGTTCTTATCAATCTTGTTGTGTCAACACCTCTATAATAATATTCCCACTATCCAATCTGGGTTCGGTTCTGAGTTTATGACGACGACACAGGCGACTCTCGCTGGCTCTGTTTTGGTAAATGCAAAACAAAATATCATTACTTTCCGGTAAAAGCTCATCAATTGTTGGTCGTCTTCGTGGGGGTTCGTGCTCGAGGTTGGAGGTTCGTGGCTCAAGGAAATGTGCGAAATCAATGTATAATCTGCAGAAACCTGGTTGGTCTTTAACTAAGTCTAAATTAGTCGAAGCTAGCCTCTTTTCGCACACTAAACTTAAACTTAAACTGTTGGTTGACTGGCGGCTAAGTCATAGATATCGACTGTTCTCCTTGCGATTAATATTCTTGTTCATTTACTAATTGTATTTAAACTTTAAAATTATTTACTCCTTTGTAATTTGGTGGGATATATGTTGTATTTGTTGTTGTTCATCTCCTCCTGCCTTTTGATTAGCTTTTTTCACTAAAGAAATCAGGGATCAAATGGAAAATAAGGGTAAACGAAATAAAAACAAACGAAAAACTGCGTTACGATATATCTGTTTGTAATATATATTTGTTGTAGGACATAAGTA
The DNA here is from genome assembly GCA_018905755.1 of Drosophila ohnishii. Taxonomy (NCBI): domain Eukaryota; kingdom Metazoa; phylum Arthropoda; class Insecta; order Diptera; family Drosophilidae; genus Drosophila; species Drosophila ohnishii. The sequence goes on along the minus strand of JAEIII010038790.1, from coordinate 13,084 downwards.
AATATAAGCATATATGTATTTATAAATCTTGGTAATAGTAAGCAATATGTATATGATTTATGTTGTGTTCCGTTATACATTATGGGGTTTCACAATTAAAAATAAAGAAAAACACGAAAGTAAATGAAGAGTAAGTGTAAATGGTAAAACTAGGGGGGTTGTTAAAACATAGAAAAGTAAAGGCAACTCATCCGAAGTACACTGAAAATATATATATATATATGGTAGCAAACACCGATCTGTATCAGCATTAGCTGTGGCTCTACTTATTGTTATCGTATCGTAATTATCGTAATTATGCTTTGTTTTTTTTTTTTTGGAAATCGATAGGACGACGAGTACAAATATTAAGGCTACACAGTTAAAACGTTTTTCTCCTTTAAATATATACGTATATTTGAGTGTTTTGTGTGGATCTCTAGCGCTCCCTCCGACGTATTGAGTGCGAGTTGCTTTTTGTTTTAATATAAGTTGTAATTTGTTGTTGTTTTGCTTTTCTTTAAATATATAAATGTAATTTGTTTAATATAAATTTAATTTGTTGTTTGTCATAAGTCTATTAACGTTTCGTTTTTGTTACATTTAAAGCGTTCTTGATTTGTTTTTTTTTCCTTCTTTTTTTTTTTTTGTTTTTGTTTCCTTTCGTTTATTCTCGTTTGCTTTCTCGCTTCGTTAGAAAGTGAAGAAAAGTTTAGCATTAAGACATGTACATTTATTTGTATATATTTTTATATATAATTGAAACTTGCAAGAAAACACAAACCGGAAACACAGACTGAAGAACTCATTTCCGCTGACACAATTGTTTTTATTCAAAATATCCATGCTTACTTTTTAGTATATATACTTTAGTTGAATGGTCCATAAAATTTCTATAAAAAAATCGAACATCTACGTCTATTTTCTATTATCTAGACCGAGTTTAAACAAGAATCCTTAAATCTGGCGATGTTAATCTGCTGTTAATTGTTGCTGCTTGCCGTTTTTATTGTTTATACACAAAAAATATATATATTTATAATATAAATGTACTCGAACCACACCTAGATCTAGATCTAGCTCTAGCTCTAGCCCTAGCCATACATACTTGTATGTTTGTTTGCTTGTTTTACTCGTATATATTCACAACACTAACGTTTTCTTAATTACGTCTAATGCTTTTCCTTCCTTACGTTTTCTTAATTTCTTTTCCTTTCCTTTCTGGTTGTTTTTTCTACTACAAAAATTGGGTATTTTCCCTTTCCATCCTTTTGTTAAAAAGTTATGTTTATATTGATGTTAAAAAAAACTGTTTTTTAGTTAACGTATTTAGATGCCAGTATCGCAATTGGTTAGCTTTATGTTTATATTTAATTATAGTTTTAGGTAATTTCTAATCCGACAAAAAAGGCTTTCCCTTCACTTGTTAAAACTACATCACAATAATTATATGCTATGATCCTGTCCACGTGTGGGTACTATATAGAACTCCTCTGCCGCATCATCGGTATCAGTATCTGGTTTTTGTTTTTATATTTGTTTTTAGTTTAGGAAGTGCCACCCTCTAAGGGAACGAAAGAAATTAGTTGCTGCGACAAGTTCAAGTTTAAGACTAACTACGAAATACTTTAGGAAACCTATTTAACAAGATTTAGTTTATATATATATATAATGTATTAGGTATAGGATGTGAGGGGCGTAAGTGTGTAAGCTAAGCCAGGTTTGTACATATCGAAATTGCATTCTATATTTACACAAAAAGCAACGGCCAGGGGTATATTAATTATTTAATTAAAGGCTTTTTTGTTTGTTGTAATCGAGAATGGGAAATGTGTAAAAGTTTAAAAGGTTTTCTGTTGCCGTGTTACTGCTAGATTGCTTTCTCATTTTTGTTGTTTGGTTTTTGTACTTTAGTAAACTTTCCCAAGCGTTTCCCTCTACTCGAAAGCATAACTAAAAGACAAAGAAACGTATATGTGTGGGGGTCTAAAAACTACAACTGCCGACTGACCAAGCAGTTGGGAAACTCTCCTCGTCCTCTTCTCCGATCGAGGACTATGCTCTCCACTCTAGTATCAATATTTATGCAATATCTATGCATATATGTACAGGTTTGTTCCTATAATTATTTGTTTGTTGCTCGTTAACGTAATTTAGAATCGTTATTTGTTAATTGTAGTTTGTAATTTTTATTCTTTATATTTTATATTTGTTTTCGCGGTTATTCCTATGAGTGTGTGGTGTGGGTTACGAGTGTGTAAAAAAACGCTGACGATGCTTCTCTGGGATCTCCCTTTCTATATATATATATTTATATATATCTATGAGCTATGAACTATGTAATGGTTAGGTTTAGCTTTACTCTGTTGATATCTTCTAGGGTGTGTTTGTTACCTATTATTATTTGCTTTTTGTTTGCTAGTAAGGTTTTTGCGGTATTTGTTTTTGTGGTTTTCTACGACTTCTTTTTCACTTTCTTCTTAACTTCGTATCTTCACTTTATAATTTTTTCGTTCTCATTTTGTTTTGTGTAAAAGGCATAACATTCTTGTTTACTTTTTTTCTGGTTTGTTGATGTTGTTAATACATCGATCTTTAGCAATTTTGTATCGATTATTTAAATCTTCCATTGTTTTTCTTTCGATTTTACATTGATTTCCTAACGATTCCTTCGATTCTTACAACTTCCAATCGGTTTTCTATTGATTCTTTCGTTTTCTCTGAGGTACTTGCCAAGTCTAAGGAATTTCAAAGCTTTCTCTTACTTGTTAGCGTGTTAGCCTTACTTTAGGTTTCCTCTTCTTTTGATATATAGTGTTTAATAATAGTAAGTATTACATATACATGCATATAATATATATATATATATATATGTGTGTGTGGTATATCGAGAATATTATGTAGAAGTTATCAATAAAAGTACACACAACACACATTTTAAGATGAAACGCTTGAAAAACAACTCGAATATATGCCTCTAGGTAGCACATACAATATATAGAAAGTGAAGCTAGGTGTGTGTTTGTGTGTGCCTAGTTTTACACACACTTCACAAAATCTTTCGGCCGAGCACTTTACACCCAGCTGCGTGTAAGAGCGCTGTACAATTTATTAATATTATTTATAAAAAAAATAATAAAATTAATAGTCGTGTAGAAGAGTGAGTACTGAGAAATCCAACGAAACAAGATTTCTCGGCAAAAAAAAAAAACAAAACTAACTGAGAACTGGCGGGACGAGTGCAGTCTATGGGGGGTTGGGGTTTGGCTCAATGTGGGCGGCGTGCTTTAAGGTTGCTTCCGGAGGAGGAGGAGGTGGAGGAGGTTGTGGCTGCTGTGGCTGTTGCTGCTGCTGCTGCTCCTGCTGCTGTTGCAGTGTCGCTGCTCAGCATACTGGTGTTGTGGATGATGGTTTGCTGCATGAGCAGCATAAACCACCAGCACTGGGTCAGTTGGAGTTGCTGCTGCAATTCTTGGCTGTGCTCTGGTGGTGGTGGGTCAACTCCCTCGGCCGAGGCCACAAACGATCTGTGAAGGCAGAGAAGGATAAAGAGAAACCTTGCGTTAGCACAATGAATTTGAGAAGCTACAATTTCGGCTCGGCATCCCGGCATTTTCGACTCACTCGAGCGTTGAATCAGTCACCCGGGCTCTCTAGCTCTAGCTCAAGATTAGAACAACTGGGAACTGGTGGGTGGTGGTGGTGTGGTGCGTGTGCTTGGGTGGTTCTGGTTCTGGTTCTTGGTTCTCCTCTCGTCCCGTCGCCCCTTCTCTCTCCCACTTCGGTCACAGCCTACTCAGCCCCATACCATATGTTGGTGGGCGCAAAGTGCGCCGCGTGCTTGCTGGCAGCTACCTGGGCAGGACTGAGCGGTCCAAACTGGCTGTACTGGGTGGGTATCTGGATGTGCGCCGGTAGCGGGTGCGATGGTATCACCTGGAGGTAAAGGCAAGTAAAATATTTATGAATATATAGAATAGAGTTTGAAATAAAGTTGATTTTATAATCGATTAATTAATAAATTTTTTAATTATGCGATTCAGCTTTAATATGGAATGTAGCTTGAGAAAAAAAACCCTTTCTATGGAATTTCAAGCTCACCTGACGACTGGAGCTGTTGTGAGCCGGCGGTGGGGCCACCACCGCCCGGTTGGCGTACGCATAGCTGGGCGCCGCCTGCGACACAAAGACCGTAGGCCGGCGATAAATGTCGCCTTGGCCATAGATATCCGGCTGCAGCAGGGCAGCCGCCGCTGTCGAGGACGGCGATCCGCCCAACGGTGTGCCCGCCTGGTGATGATGATGGCCGCTGTGACTGTGCGTGTGGTGCGGATGCGGAGCCACGGGCGGCGGCTGAGCTCCCACGCTGAGCGCCACGCTGCCCGGCGGCGGTTGCGATGGCTGCCGGTAGACCTGCGGAGCACCCCACGAAGGTGGACCAACGCTGGCCGCTGCTGCGGCAGCTGCAGCAGCCGCTGCTGCAGCCGCCGCACTGATCGACGACGAAGATGAGGTGGAGCTGCTCTTGGAGTGGGCCAGCGGTGGAGCCACCGACGGGGCCACATAGCTGATGGGTGCTGCCGATGGGGCCTCTCTCTTCGGATGGGCTAGGGGAGGAGCCGCCGAGGAGGTCGGCGCCCAGGACGAGCGCTTCGTGTCCAGCTGCTGCTGTTGCTGTTGTGGTGGCGGAGGAGCAGCTGCTGCGTACTCTGGATAAAACTCGGCCGGCTCCTGCTTCGTGGGTATGTGCGGCAAGCTGGCGGAGGACGGCGGCTGGCTGGGCACCTGCGGCTGGTAGCCACACTCGCTCTGGGCCATGGCCAAAATGCGCTTCTTCTGCGACTGACCTGGCTCGTACTTGATGCTGGGCTGCACCTGCTGTGGTGGAGGCTGCTGCTGCGGCTGGTACTGGTGTTGATGCTGCTGCTGCTGCTGCTGTTGCGGCGCAGGAGCAGGTTGCTGCAGGGCCGGCTGCTGCTGCTGGTGCTGGTGATGCGTGTGATGGTGCTTGGGGCTTCCAACGGCGGCTGCGGCGGCGGCATGATGACGACGGCGAGCATCCTCCGGATCGTGGTCACCTACGGTTACGCATGGAATTACTAGCTGCACGTGCTGCGATTGCTTATGGCGACTGAGATGCGACTGAGATTGGGCGGAGAGACTGGGGCAGAGGACAGGGACGGGGACGGGGACGGGGGCGCCATACTGAGAGGAAGAGGACATGGAGGAGGAGGAGGTTGGGTGATGGGGGTGATGCTGATGCTGATGGTGACTGGAAGTGGAAGCAGAAGTGGATAAGGAGGAGGACGTGGACGTGGCATGGTAATGAGGATGCGTCGCCGGCTGAGTATGAGGCTGCGGCTGCGACTGTGGCTGGAGCTGTTGCTGAAGCTGCGTTCCCGTTCCCGATGCCGATCCCGTGCCAGTTCCCGCTCCCGCTCCCGTTCCCGCTCCCGTTCCCAATCCTATTCCACTTCCACTCGCTGGCTGATGAGGCGGATTCAGATGAGACGGATTCAGATGATGAGGGTGGTGGTGGTGGTGGTGACTACTGCTACTGTGGCTACTGTTACTGCTATGGCTACTGCTATGCTGGCTACCCTTGCTGCTGGTTCCCAGGTGGCTCTGGTGGCTCTGGGTCTGGGCATTACCATAAGTTATCTGATGCTGCTGCTGCTGATGCTGTGGATGCTGCGTCTGCTGGTGGGCGCTGCTCCTGCTGCACGAGGAGCTGGAGCTGGGCTGCAGCAGACTGCTGCTCGTCTGCGACTGGGCATGCGCCCTCTGCTTAACCACCGGCACCTGTCCCACTCCTCCCACTCCCAGGCCATCACCGCCCTCGTCCTCGCTGTCGGAGATCGTAATCACGGCCGTGGGCGAGGGCGTATCGTGAATGGTTATTGTCGGCTGCTTCACATGCTGCGGCAGCGGTAGCTGCTGCTGCGGATGCTGGCTGGGATTCTGCTGGGGATGGGGCTGCGCTGCATGGGGATGCTGCTGGTGCGCGTGGGCCGGCGGCTGTGGATAGCCTCCGTTGGCGTTGCAGTTGCTCACAATGTGATGAGCCGACGAGGAGGAGCTGCTGTAGCTGGGCTGGGCATGGGCCACAGGGGCATGGTGATGGTGCGAGCTCGACGAGCCGACGTTCACAATGTCTGAGAGAGGAAAAGGAAGAAAAAATAGATTGAATATAGGTTGGTAAACACGGCATATCCATTGATATTCCATTATTTGTGCACTCACTGCTGGCGGAGGCTGCCGAGGAGGCCACCACCGATCCCGCGTTGGCGCTGTAGCCACCACCGCCTCCTCCTCCTCCTCCGTTTCCATAGCTGCAGTTGTGGTGCGCATGGTATTGCGGCGAGACGTGGGCGGTGCGCTGGTAGCGCTGCTGATGCGGCGGCGAGCTCTCCTTCACCCGCTTCTTCACCGGCGACAGCTGCTGGTGCTCCTTCTTCTCGTGCCGCGGCGCGCGATAAGAGTTGCCCTTGCTGGAGGAGAGAGGAAAAGGATTAAATTGACTTATCCTCCACACAAATCCCGGTGAAATACTCACGCTAGATGATGAGCCGGCGACTCTTTCTTGAGATCGTTGCGTGGCAAGTTGAGGTGGTGCTTCGGATAGATCTCCTCCACGTTAAACAGCGGCGTCGAGTCCACGATGAGCGAGTGTGCGGGCGCCTGCTGTGGCCACGACGGCACCAATGCCATTTGCCTGCCGGTCTGCGGCCAGGCCACACCGCTGGCCTGCACCCGGTTCGTGAGCAACATCCTCTGACCCGAGGTGGGCTCCACCATGGACACCGGCACTGGGACATTGACATACTGCTGCGGCGGCACCTGCAGAGGCGGCTGCATGGTGGCACTGCCCACCACAACATGCTTCGTGGGACTGGGCATTGCCTGATAGGAGGGCGGGCATAGAATGTTCGACACCAGCTGGTGCTGGAAGCTATCCGTTCGCGCCTGCGGGTACTGCCTGGCCACGCTGCGTCCGTTGTAGATCTGGTACAGGCCCTCGTAGGCCAAGGGCCGGCCGTCGCGCACTAGACGCTGCACCTGGCTGGTCAGCTGGTTGTTGATGGTGAAGGTCATGTTCTCGGTGCTGGAGGGCACAAAGTTGGTCACCAGCGTCGAAGCAGGCTGGACTCTGCGGGGGAAATCAAAGCATTAATAGATTGCAACCTATTTAAGGTAATGTATCTCTACTTACGTGTGGAAATCGCCCCGGCGGCACACCTCCATCATCTGGACCGAGGCCTTGACATTGTTGCAGTACACATAGTCCACCAGGTGGGTCAGGCGCGTGAACGAGTGATTCAGTGCCTCGGCGGGTGTCAGACGGCGCTCCTGGTCAATGGTCAGCATGCGCTTCAGCAGATCAATGAACTCCCTTCGGTCTGTCTTCTCCGCCAGCAGCTGACCACCCTCCAGATCCGTGGGCACATTCACCTGACCAATGTCATCCAGACAGTTAAAGATGTACTTGCGCGCCTCCTTGCTCTTCGTATTCGTCTCTGCCTCGTGCTCCTCGGTGGTCTTCAACCGCCAGAAGGGATACGTGGAGTCGACGTCGCGGTAAAAGAACTTCGACGTCTTGGAGGCGCTGTTCAGCATGTGCTCTGTGGGCAAGCCCTGCGTCTGCGAAATGTAGCGGATCTGGTCGAACTCAGAGCTGCCCGGATACAGGGGCCAGCCGAGAAAGAGCTCCGCCACCACACAGCCCAGCGACCACATGTCGATGGCCTCGCAGAAGGGCAGGCCCAGGATGATCTCGGGGGCGCGGTAGTAACGCGATTGCAGGTACGTGTTGCACACCGTCTTGCTGACATGGGAGGCGCTGCCAAAGTCAATCACCTTGACGCGGTACGGTTGACGCACTGGGTCCACCAGCATGATGTTCTCCGGCTTCAGATCGGCATGGATCAGGCCCAGTTGCTTCAGCTTCAACAGGGCCGTCAATACCTGGGATTAAATAAATAAATAGAATAATTAATTATACAATTTCAGTGGAGATATTAATCTCTGTGACACTCACCTGCTCCAGGATGGGCCTTATGTACTTGAGGGGCAGCGGCGAGAACTTGTTCTGCTTGAGAAAGTCATAGAGGTTCTGCTCGAGCATCTCAAACACCAAGCAGGTGTGGTTCTTGTGCTGGAAGCACTCGAAGGCCCGCACAAAGTTGAACTCATCGGCATTCTCCTGGCTGAGCCGCGAGAGGATCGACACCTCAATCTGGCCCTGGCGCGCATACGAGGGATGGTTCTTTAGGATCTTGATGGCCACGATTTCGGAGGTGCCGCGTTTCCAGCACTTGACCACCTGGCCAAAGGTGCCGCGTCCCAAGAACTCCAGCACCTGGAGAATAAAGAATATCTTAAGCACTGCTTAATGAAGCCACAGAACTCATCGGAACCCACCTCATACTCCGCCGAGAGGGAGTAAAGGACCTCGTGCTGCACCAGCTGGTAGTCGCCATCTGCTCCACTGCTGGACCTCTTGCTGGGGGGCTGCGTATTGGCATGGCCCCCCGAGGTGGCGACCTTTGTGTGCGCCGTTTTGAAGCTGATTGCCTCTGGTCCTGAGCCCGCTCCCGTTTCCGTTCCCACTCCAGCTCTCGATCCTCCAGATCCTGCTCCCGCTCCGGCTCCCGCTGTTGCTGCTGACGAGTCCTGCGGGCCGTGGCTGGAATTGTACGAGTCTACGCAGCCGCAATCGCAATCTGAAAAGGTCACAAGGATAGATTTTAGAAATTAGTCAAGGATCAGAGTGAGCTTTTTCTGCTGAAGACAAGGGATATCCTCTACCTTTCCTAAGTAATCTCCTTATCACCAAGGAGATCATTGTTCTTGGTGTATCTGTCTTTCCTTCCGCTTCTTTGTGGCGTTTAAAATTTCCTGATATTTTCACCTTTTTCCAGGCAATTCCCGCCACTTTGGTCGTTGAAATGCAACTGAACGCAATTCCCCGTTTTCATTCCCAGACACAGTCATATGCACACATACATATATAGCTAATATATAGAATCTTTATCTGTCTCTGCACGCTCATCACCAGCGGCATTTGCGTCTTGTCAACGCCCCCAACAAAGCGCCCAAAAGAGGAAAACATTATGGGGGAAATTGGCCAACAAAATAATGGACTGGTGACTAAGAAAACGGGTGACAGACAGGACGGGGAATGGGAAGGAACGGGAACAGGGGGTGAGAATGATGAGGCGGAGGCGAAGGTGGAGGAGACACCGGGCCAGACAATAAGGAAGGTAAAGCTGCTGAAGAAGGAGCCCATTAACTTAATAAGATCTATTAAATAATGGGAGAAGTTTCTTTAAATTGAAGAATTATTAAGATAATTGTTAAGGATTTGAAATCAATTTAAAATAATTTTTAAAATTTAAGGATTTACTTTTGGCAAAATAAATAAATAAATAAAGTTTCCTTTGAAATATTGAAGCTAAAAAAAACCTTGTGAAAATATGAACTTGTGACAGAAAGTCTTAATAATTAAATTACAATTCAGCAATTAAAAAAAACCTATCTAAAAGTATTCCAATTTATTTTCTATAATATTATTTGTATGATATCAGGTTAATGAATTTCCATTTAATAATTTAACAAAAACTCATTAGGGACTCGGAAGGCCTCTTGTCATATTTCCCCTTCGAGCACCTAAGCGATTCCACAACATCTCCATGGCAATAACACATGGCGAGTTCCCTGGAAGCCATCTGGCAACCCATCCATCCTCTTCCACTTTGGCTTGCACTGACTTTCCCTGTAGTTAGGTTACTAAAAATAGAAGCAGTTAAGTAGCCGCCACCCGCCCGGGCAGCTCAATAGCATAACAACCTCCTCTGCTTTCGCTTTTGTTGCCGCTGCACGTATACATTCACATAACTTAATTAATTTACGTCAAAGGACATTCGATATGAATGGAACCAGGGCACAAAAATAGCTATCCACGGAAGCAGGAGCTGGCGCCAAACCCACGCACTCTGAGGCCAATTACGTATACCAAGAAGGTGGCTTCCTGGAGCCGGAAGGGTCATGTGGGCGTGGCCCGAGCCTGGGAAAAACAAAACTGGCCATCCGCGAGGCGTATAGGAGGGGAGAGGCAATCAAAGAGCTGAAATTAGGGACACACGCGATGGAAGAGCATGGACAGAAGCAGGAGGAGGTGGACAAATTTATGGCACAAACTTGAGCCAACGGCAGCAGTAAATGAAATGAAAACTAAATGCAATAAATTATGCAAAATGAAGCAAAAAAAAAAAAGGCAAGCAAGCTTCATGTTAAAAAAAAAACCGAAATTGAAATTGAAATGAAAATGGAAAGGCGGCGAGCAGCCAATGGAGGTCACCTCGAAGGCAAAAGTCAGAGGCAGCGAAGGTCAAATCGAAGGTTGCCCCAGACTGCTGCTCCTCCTCCAGATTCGATAATGGCTCTGGCAAGGATTTCTCTTGCACAAGGCTCACGTGGCCACAGCCAGCTTAACATCCTTGCAGCAGCAACAGGTTATATGAAAACACCTCCTAAGCCCCTGAAAGAGTTTTTTAATTGGAAAACTGTGAAGCCAGTTTGAAAAGATTTTATATAGAAAAATTGTTTTTATATTTTTTAAGTATTAAATTCACCAACTTAACCTTAAGGCTTAAATACTAATAATTTCTGCGAGTGAACATTTAGCTTAAAACTTTGCTTTGACATCACTTGTCCCTCGTTGTTCTCCCCACAAAACAGCGGGGGTTACACAACGCTAGAAATGGGGGTTAAAGGGGGGAAAATACAAAAAAATAAAACCGATTTTGTTTACGCAAATCTCAGCAGGCAGCGCAGTTGAAAAGCAGAAAATCAGAAAAGCTCAAGAGCAGAGAGATGCGGCGGCGGCAGCACCGTCAAAGTTGCAACGTGACGCAGTTTTAGCAAACAAAACGAATGCGAATGCTGCTGCTGCTGCTGCTGCTGCCTGCGGTTGCTAGTCGCATTTTGTGTTTCATTTTCTTTTTGCTTTTTGTTAGTATTTGTTGTTGTTTTTGCAATTTCTGTGTCTGTTGCATAAAAGATTCAGATTCAGCCAACTGTAAATGAGGAGTAGCTGGGGAGCTGGGGGGGAAGTTCCACGAACCCAAAAGGGGGCGTCATCGTAGTCGTATCGAGTGATGCATTCGATCAACGCTCAGAGGAGAGCTCTGAAATTGATTTGGTTTCACTCTGCAAACTCTTCAATCAAATAACAAAATAAAGGCTTTTGCTTACTAAATATTTTCAAATATACAAATGGAGATTTAGAGTGCATTATTAGCATAAACAATTGTTTTGTAAGCTAAGGCTTTGTGTGTGATATTCAAGAGTCTTTCTTTATTCGGATATTTGTATACATTTAACCCTAGTTTCTTTCCCTTTTAAAAAAGTCTTATTATTTTTTTTGTGCTTTTTTGTGGTAAATACAATCCTTAACCTTCTTAAGCTCCAAGTAGCTCTGTCATCGCCCTACCCAGTACCCAGTGTTATCGGTTAATGGTCGGTCGAACAACAAGTTCGTTGTGGTTTTTAAGCAGAAAACTGATAACTGACGGGAATTGAGGTTGGGTTCTCAAATTGCCTGACCTAACAAAGGGTTTATTCTCATAGGCAGGTAGTTCGGTTCGTTGTTTTTGTTTTTTTAAGTAATTGCAGTAATCACATTGCACAACCCCCGGGCCAGTCAACAATTATAGAGGCTAATCCATGGATCCCACGTGCTGTAATTGCTAAATTTTATACATTTTCGCTTACGACATTTGAAAGGAGATTGTGTTAAAATAATTAAAATAAAAAATACAGAGGTAGCAGTAATTAAATAAATCATCACGATTCAGGCGTATAAAATTATGCAAATGTTGCTAAAGTTTCCTTTAAATTGTATTTCATTTAGGGAGATAGTTTTTTAGAATTTCAAAGGGGTCTACCTCTTTATAAAAAACCCATGCAAATTATTGTTTTTAAAATGTATTTTTTTGAAAATGCAGCCACCAGAAACCCTGCAACGGAAGTGAAACAAAGAAAATACGAAAAATGATTATGTAGCAGCGAGAAATTCAAAATAAATTATTTACAAAACGGAAGCGGAAAGGCGCTAAACGAAAACAAAAAAAGGAAAACAAGGGGAGGAGGGTAGAAAAACGAAAACGGGCTGAGAAAAACAATAATCACCATTATCGTCGCATTTAGCGGTGCGCGAGGGAACCGGGCAACCGAGCAGAGCAACAGGTTAGTTGGCTTGGCCTGAACTCCGGCTCCAGCTTTTGGCTCCGGGTCCGGGGTCTACACCTTCCCTGGGGTGTGTAATTTTTTTCTTCTTTTTTTTTCTGGTTGCCTTTTCCCTGTTTTTGTTTTGTTTTTGTTTTTTTCCCCTGCCTTTGCTGTGTGGCTGCAGTGCGTTTGCCGCATATTAAATGCGCTGATTAATCGACGCAAACAATAAACCAGAAACGGGGGGTGAGATGTCCAAGAAAAACGGGGACAAGACACGGAAAGGGGCTTACACTGGCAACAAAAGTAGGAAGGTATTGTCAGATGGAAAAGTATGTGAAAATATCTAGGGAAAAGTGGGTAATATCAGTGGATCTTTTGTATTGTAAAACTAATAAGTGAATTAAAGTTTATCATTTTAAAGTTTTTAAAGAACAAATGAAAAAAACCAAAATTAATATTTGCTATTAACTCTTATCTTTGTAATCCATTTACACATAATAACTTTGTTTTAGAGTCTAGTGTCTTGTACAACTATATTTTATTATATTTATTTGCGGTGCATGTCGCTGGAAACGGGGCTGAGTCGAGGGGGGCTCAGGAGAGGCAAGGCAAGGCAGGCCGTATAAATATTTGTCGCCGCAATGAGAGCAATGTACGGGCAAGCATTTCCACTTGTCAACGCACCTGACGATGTCACCACCAACATCACCAGTAGCAGCAGCAACAACAGCAAAAGCAAAAGCAAAATCAGCAAAAAGAAAATCAGCACCTACACCAACACTATGACTAACTTTTTTTTTTTTTTTTTTTATTTTTTTTTTTTTTTTTTTATTTTTTATTAGATGTTAGGATAACTTGTAAAGCTAAAACT
>JAEIII010038783.1:0-24992 GCA_018905755.1 Drosophila ohnishii | reverse complement strand
CGTGGCCTCGGCGGCGCGGGAGCTGCTCAACAAATCAGATAACGAGCGCTCCGGCGTGCTGTCCACCGCCATGTCGTTTCTCGGCCTCTACCGTGATCCGGTGGTGGCTACCGTGACCAGTCGCTGCGAATGGCGGATCGGTGACCTGCTGGAGGGCGAGCAGCCCGTCTCCCTGTATTTCGTCATCCCGCCTTCGGATATCAGCCGCACCAAACCGCTGATCCGCCTGATCCTCAACCAGATCGGGCGGAGACTGACGGAGGATCTGTCTGGCCGGGAGGGGCGGCGTCGCCTGCTGCTGATGCTCGACGAGTTTCCTGCTCTTGGCCGGCTGGATTTCTTCGAGAGCGCGCTGGCCTTTATGGCGGGCTACGGGATCAAGGCGTTCCTGATCGCGCAATCCCTTAACCAGATCGACAAGGCATACGGCCAGAACAACAGCATCCTGGACAATTGTCACGTCAGGGTCAGTTTCGCCACGAACGATGAACGCACCGCGAAGCGGGTGTCCGATGGGCTGGGTGTGGCCACCGAAATCCGGTCGCAGAAGAACTATGCCGGGCACCGGCTGTCGCCCTGGCTCGGGCATCTCATGGTATCACGGCAGGAGAGTGCGCGGCCCCTGATGACGGTGGGCGAAGTCATGCAGATCCCGGCACGGGAGGAAGTCGTCATGGTGGCGGGGTGTCCACCGATCCGCGCACGGAAAGCGCGGTATTTCCGGGATCGCCGCTTCGTCGAGCGCGTCCTGCCGCCGCCCGATCCCACGCAATTGCCCCGGCCTGTCCGGCCCGATGACTGGAGTGGTCGTCCGTCTCCTGTCACCCCGCCACCGGAGCAGGCGGGGGCGTCGGCGGCACCGGATAAACCCGGCGATGCCGATAGTGATGAATCCCTCGACACGGGACGGAAATGGTCGCGCGAGCATGACCCAGCGGATATCGGCAAGCACAGGAAGCCCACAGCGCCTGACCTCTTTGGCGAGGAACTGCCACCGGATCCGGAAGCGCGGGATCGTGCCGACCTGACGCGGATTGCCCGGCAGGCTGGTCTCGACCGTGGCAACGATCTCGGGCTGTGAGGGCGCAATGAGGACATCCCCGAAAAAGGCGCGGCTGTCGGTCTATCTGGAACCCAAGCTGCTGGACGCCCTGACAGCCCATGCGGCGCGGCGCGATCTGTCCCTCTCCTTGGTGGCGGAAGCGGCCATCGCATCCTTCCTATCGCCCGATGCTGATGAGCGGCGGGAAGCGGCGATGAGTCGCAGGCTGGACCGCCTCGACCGGCAGGTCGCCCGTATGGAGCGCGATCTCGGGATCAGCCTTGAGACGCTGGCGCTGTTCATCCGCTACTGGATGACGGTCAGTCCGCCCTTGCCGGAACCGGCTGCAGCGGCGGCGCGGGCGCAGGGGGCGGAACGCTACGAAGCGTTCGTGGCTGCCCTTGGCCGACGACTCAGCCGGGGGCCGTTCTTTCGGCATGAGATCCCGGAGGATGTACCTCCCACATCGGAATCATGATGTCCGCAGCCAGCAAGTAAAAACCGCATCCGTTACGATCCTGTACGATCGCAGGAAAATGCTGTTGAAAACGGGAGAAAACAACACTCTCTAATGATCCCCGTCGTCGTCCGGAAAGGCCGGATGACCCAAATGGACGGGGGGCTTCCATGGCGGTTACATCGATTGAGAGTGGCGCCCGACAACGTGGGATTTCCATGCTGCGCACGGCGATGGGACCAGCGATTGCGGGGCACCTTGCTGATCCGGCCGTGGTCGAGGTCATGCTCAATCCCGACGGGCGGCTCTGGATCGACCGCCTGTCCGAGGGGCTGTCCGACACGGGGGAAACCATCACACCTGCCGATGCCGAGCGCATCGTGCGTCTGGTCGCCCACCATGTCGGAGCCGAGGTGCATGACGGTGCGCCGCGTGTCTCGGCCGAACTCCCGACCGGTGAGCGGGTTGAGGGACTGCTGCCACCTGTGGTGACGGCTCCGTGCTTCGCGATCCGCAAGCCCGCCGTCGCGGTGTTCACCCTCGACGACTATGTCGAGGCCGGGATCATGACTGAGGGGCAAGCACATTTCCTGCGCCAGGCCGTTGCCGAGAGAAAGAACATCCTGGTCGCTGGCGGCACGTCCACCGGCAAGACCACGCTGGTCAACGCCCTGCTGGCCGAGGTTGCGAAAACCGACGACCGGGTCGTGCTGATCGAAGATACGCGCGAACTGCAATGTGCTGCGCCCAACCTTGTCTCGCTCCGTACGCGCGACGGCATCGTGACCCTGTCCGAACTGGTGCGCTCGGCCCTGCGCCTGCGGCCTGATCGTATCCCGATTGGTGAGGTGCGCGGTCCCGAGGCACTGGATCTGCTCAAGGCATGGGGCACAGGCCATCCCGGCGGCATCGGCACGCTGCATGCGGGCACCGCCATAGGTGCCCTGCACCGCATGGAGCAACTGATCCAGGAGATCGTCGTCACCGTGCCCCGCGCGCTGATTGCAGAGACGATCGACGTGATCGCCGTCCTGTCCGGACGGGGCGTGCAGCGCCGGTTGTCCGAACTCGCCACGGTGGATGGGCTTGATCCCGCCACAGGCGCCTATCGCATCCATCCCTTCCAGCATCCGGGAGAACCTCAATGACCCATGCCATAATCCGCGTGCGTCGACACGCGCCTGTCCTTTCCGCCATGCTGCTGTTGTCCGTGGTGTGGTGTTCCTCGGCCCTGGCGTCCGGGTCGGACATGCCGTGGGAGGAACCGCTCAACCAGATTCTGGAATCGGTGCAGGGACCGGTGGCGCGCATCGTGTCGGTGATCATCATCACCGTGACCGGCCTGACCCTGGCCTTTGGCGAAACATCCGGCGGCTTCCGTCGCCTGATCCAGATCGTCTTCGGCCTGTCCATCGCTTTTGCGGCCAGCTCGTTCTTTCTGTCGTTCTTCTCCTTCTCGGGTGGAGCACTGATCTGATGGCCGCCGGATATGACGATGACGCGGTGCCGGGTTTTCATGTCCCGGTGCATCGCTCCCTGACCGATCCGATCCTGCTGGGTGGCGCACCCCGTACGCTGGCGATCGCCAACGGTACGCTGGGGGCTGCGATCTCGCTGGGGCTGCGGCTCTGGCTGGTTGGAGCCGTGTTCTGGATCGTCGGGCACGGGCTCGCGGTCTGGGGTGCCAAACGCGATCCGCAGTTCGTCGAGGTGGGACGGCGACATCTCCGTTACCCCGCCTGGCTGCGGTCATAGGGAGGGCAGGGCGATGATGTCCCTTGGCGAATATCGCAACCGTGCTGCCCTCCTGTCGGATTTTCTCCCATGGGCCGCGCTCATGGAACAGGGTGTGGTCCTGAACAAGGACGGTTCATTCCAGCGCACGGCAAAAATTCGTGGTCCCGATCTGGACAGTGCCACACCAGCGGAACTGGTTGGAGTCACTGGCAGGCTGAACAATGCCCTGCGCCGTCTGGGCTCGGGCTGGGCGATGTTCGTCGAGGCGCAGCGCGTGCCCGCGACAGTATATCCCGACAGCGATTTCCCCGATGCGGCCAGCCAGATGGTCGATCTCGAACGTCATGAGCAGTTCGAGGATGAGGGCGTGCATTTCGAGAGCCAGTATTTCCTGACGCTGGTCTGGTTGCCGCCTGCGGAATCATCAGGCCGTGCCGAACGGTTTCTCTATGAGGGCCGGGAGCGGGAGGGACCGGATCCGCATGGCATGCTCCATACGTTCGTGGACCGCACGGATCGGATGCTTGCCCTGCTGGACGGGTTCATGCCTGAAGCGGCATGGCTCAATGACGGCGAAACGCTAACGTATCTCCATTCCACCATTTCGACACGGAACCAGCGCGTCAGGGTGCCGGAAATTCCCATGCATCTGGATGCGCTGCTGGTGGACCAGCCGCTGTCGGGTGGTCTGGAGCCGAAGCTCGGCGATGCTTATCTGAAAACCCTGACCATTACCGGTTTCCCGTCACGGACCTTCCCCGGAATCCTGGATGACCTGAACCGGCTGGCGATGCCGTATCGCTGGTCCACTCGTGCCATCCTGCTCGACAAGACCGACGCCACAAAGGTGCTGACGAAAATCCGTCGCCAGTGGTTCGCAAAGCGCAAGAGCATTACGGCGATTGTTCGGGAGGTGATGACCAACGAGGCGTCGGTTCTCGTGGATAACGACGCCGCCAACAAGGCGGCGGATGCGGACCTTGCCTTGCAGTCCCTCGGTGCTGATGACGTCGGGCAGGCCTACATCACCGCCACGGTAACAGTCTGGGATGGTTCCGCTTCCATCGCTACAGAAAAGCTCCGTTTGGTCGAAAAGATCATCCAGGGCCGCGATTTCACCTGCATGGCGGAAAGCCTCAATGCGGTGGAAGCGTGGCTGGGTTCTTTGCCCGGTCATGTCTACGCCAATGTGCGCCAGCCACCTGTCTCGACGTTGAATCTTGCGCATATGATCCCGCTTTCCGCCGTGTGGGCGGGACCGGAGCAGGATGGGCATTTCAAGGCGGCACCTCTGTTCTACGGCAAAACGGCCGGTGCCACACCGTTTCGTTTCAGCCTCCACGTTGGTGATGTGGGTCACACGCTGATTGCAGGCCCGACAGGGGCCGGAAAGTCGGTGCTGCTGGCGCTGATGGCGCTCCAGTTCCGCCGCTATACAGGATCGCAGGTGTTCGCTTTCGATTTCGGTGGTTCGATGCGGGCCGCGACGCTGGCGATGGGCGGGGACTGGCACGATCTCGGCGGTGGCCTGACGGATGATGACGGCCACCCCGCCGTTTCGCTCCAGCCGCTGGCAGGGATTGATGAGCCCGATGAACGCAAATGGGCTACCGAATGGCTGGGGCAGATCCTTGTCGGCGAGGGGGTGACGCTGACGCCGGACGTCAAAGCCCATCTCTGGTCGGCCCTGAATTCCCTCGCGTCATCGCCCGACCATGAACGCACGATCTCCGGTCTGGTGGCACTCCTCCAGTCCAACGTCCTGAAGCAGGCCCTGGCGCCCTACTGCCTTGGTGGTCCCTATGGCCGCCTGCTCGATGCAGACGCCGAGCGGCTGGGTGAAGCCGACGTGGTGGTGTTCGAGACCGAAGGTCTGATCGGTTCTGGCGCAGCCTCTTCCGTGTTGTCCTACCTGTTCCATCGCATCGAAGGCCGTCTGGATGGTCGCCCAACGCTGCTGGTCATCGACGAGGGCTGGCTGGTGCTGGATGACGGGGATTTCGCCGGCCAGCTACGGGAGTGGCTGAAAACCCTGCGCAAGAAGAATGCGTCGGTGATTTTCGCGACCCAATCCCTGTCCGACATCGCCAACAGTCCGATCGCGCCAGCAGTGGTGGAAAGCTGCCCGACGCGGATCTTCCTGCCGAACGAGCGGGCGATCGAGCCGCAGATCGCCACGATCTATCGGGATTTCGGGCTGAACGAGCGGCAGATCGCCATCATCGCCCGTGCGGCCTCGAAGCGGGAGTATTACTGTCAGGCCCAGCGTGGCAACCGTCTGTTCGAACTGGGGCTCGGGCCGGTAGCACTCGCCCTGTGCGCGGCATCCGGCAAGGACGACCACAAGCTGATCGACGCGGTGCTGGCGGAGCATGGACGGAATGGTTTTCTCCCCGCGTGGTTCGAGGCGCGTGGCGTCATGTGGGCGGCAGATCTGTTGCGCGATGATCGTGGACCAGAGGGCGTGCCATGATTGAAAAATCTTTCCGGCTTTGGGCTGAATTTTTCGGTCGTGCGAGCGAAAAACATTTCCGACGAGGTGTCCTTTTTACCTCTGCAATGCTGGCGGTTGGCGGGACATTCTCTCCCTTGCATCCGGCCCATGCCCAGTGGGCGGTGTATGACGGTGCAAACCACGTCGAGAACGTGCTGATCGCGGCCCGGACCCTCCAGCAGATCGACAACCAGATCACGTCCCTCGCCAATCAGGCGCAGATGCTGGTCAACCAGGGGCGCAATCTCGCGAGCCTGCCACTTTCGACATTGTCGACCCTGCAATCAACGATTTCGCAGACGACGGCACTGCTCGCGCAGGCGCAGAACATCGCCTACAGCGTGCAGTCGGTCGAGCAGCAGTATCAGCAGGCGTACACGTCCGTCTCGGCCGGCATGTCTGACGGCGCCCTGTTCAGCCAGGCACAGACGCGGTGGCAGAATTCCGTCGGCGGGTTTGAGGACGCCCTGAAATTGCAGGCGCGGGTGGTAGGAAACATCCCGAGCGATAGTTCGGCCATGACGCAACTGGTTTCCGCCAGCCAGACTTCCACCGGGGCGTTACAGGCCGCGCAGGCGGGCAATCAGCTTCTGGCCCTGCAATCCCGGCAACTGTCCGACATCCAGGCGGAACTGGCCGCGAACGGGCGTGCCATGGCCCTGCAACAGTCGCGCGATGCCGCGACAGAAGCAGAAAGTGACGCGCAGTATCAGCATTTCTCGCAGCATGACGCCTACGTGCCGGGCACGGTGTCCATGTTCGGCGGCAGTGGGAACTGACGGTCATGGCCACGAACGATGTCGGTGTTATCGACACTTTCCTCAATACCTTCACGACCACGATCGACAGTGGCTTCGGCCTTCTGAAAGGAAATGTCATCTCACTGGCGGGGTCATTATCCGTGCTGGACGTCGCCCTTGCCGGACTGTTCTGGGCCTGGGCGGCTGATGAGGACATCATCCAGCGTCTGGTGAAGAAGACGCTGTATATCGGGTTCTTCGCGTTCCTGATCAACAATTTCGACCATCTTGCGAAGGTGGTGTTCGACAGTTTCGCCGCCATGGGTCTCAGGGCCGGTGGCGGAAGTCTGCCACTTTCGGATTTCCTCCATCCCGGCCGACTGGCCGCGACGGGGTTCGATGCGGCCCAGCCGCTGCTGGAGTCCGTTCATAATCTTCTCGGCCCTGTCGCATTTTTCAAAAACTTCATCCAGATTTTTGTGCTGTGCCTGTCCTGGTTGATCGTGCTGGCAGCGTTCTTCATCCTGGCCGTGCAGCTTTTCGTGGCCCTGATCGAGTTCAAGTTGACCAGCCTCGCTGGTTTCGTGCTGATCCCGTTCGCCCTGTTCAACCGGACGGCGTTTCTGGCCGAGAAGGTGCTGGGCAATGTTGTGTCGTCGGGCGTGAAGGTGATGGTGCTGGCGGTGATCTCCGCCATCGCGTCCGTCCTGTTCCGGCAGTTCAACACCTCCTATGGCGACGCGGTTCCCACGATTGGCCAGGCGGTCTCGGTCGTGCTGGCGTCGGTGTCGATCGTCGGTCTGTCCATCTATGGCGGCAGCATCGCCAACGGGCTGATCTCCGGTGCCCCCCAGCTTGGGGCTGGCGCGGCCGTAGGGACCGGCATGGCCGTCGGTGCCATGGGCGCTGCGGCTGTTGCGGGTGTCGGGGCTGTCGCATCCGGTGGCGCCGCAGCCCTCGGCGCCACGGCTGCCGCCGCACGGGGAGGGGCCGCGATCGCCGGGGCCGCCACGTCCGCCTATTCGGCGGGAGCCGCAGGCGCGTCTGGCGGCGCGGGCAGCATGGCCGCCGGGATCGGAGGCATGGGCCGGGCCGTCGGCGGGAACGTCGCGAATGCCGTCAAAGGGGCGGCATCACGTGCCGGTTCATCCCTCAAAGAAAGCTACGCCGCCGGTGGACGCTGGGCCGCGCGCGGGATGGGCGGTGGAGAGGGTGACGAAACCGGTGGCAGCGGGCCGTCTCCATCGGGTGGGGGTGGTCCAGCTGGTGGCGGCGGCCCCTCGGGAGGTGGCCCTGCCGGTGATGGTCCATCTGGTGGAGATGGTGGCGGTTCTGGTGAACCGCCCCGCTGGGCTCAGAAGATGAAGCGTCGCAATGCCGCAACCCATGCCGCCGAGGCCGCCCACATCATCCGCTCGGCCGACGGCGGCAGTGGCTCGGCGTCCATTGATCTCTCGGAAAAGGAATGAGGACGATGTTCCGTCGCTCCACCACCCGCTACGGGACCACGCCCGAACCCGTGACGCCCTATCAGAAAGCAGCGCAGGTTTGGGACGAACGGATCGGTTCCGCCCGCGTCCAGGCAAGAAACTGGCGGCTGATGACGTTCGGATCGCTCTTTCTCTCGGCAGGGCTCGGGGCCGGGCTGGTCTGGCAGTCCGCGCGCGGCACCATCACGCCGTGGGTGGTGCAGGTGGACCGGCTGGGGCAGACGCAGGTCGTGGCCCCCGCGACAGCGGGCTATATGCCCGCCGATCCGCAGATCGCCTGGTATCTGGCGCAGTTCGTCCACGACGTGCGCGCCCTGTCGTCGGACCCTGTGGTAGTCCGGCAGAACTGGCTGCGGTCCTATGATTTCACCACCACGTCGGGCGCGCAGGCGCTGAACGATTATGCCCGCCTCAACGATCCGTTCTCGCGGATCGGGCACGAGCAGGTCGAGGTGGATATCGCCTCGGTGATCCGGGCCTCGCCCGGCAGCTTTCGTGTGGCCTGGAGCGAGCGCCATTACCGCGACGGCGCTTTTGTTGGCACCGAGCGCTGGACCGCCATCGTCTCGGTCGTCCTGCGCACACCGCGTGACGCCGATCATCTGCGGAAAAATCCTCTGGGTATCTACGTCTCCGCCATCAACTGGTCGAAGGAGCTGGGCCAATGATCCGTCGTGCTCTTCGTTTCCTCCCGCTGTTTGTCCTGCCTCTTGCAGGCTGCGCGCAGCATTACCACCCGCCGATCATCCGCTACGATGATGCCGCTCAGGCCCTGCGCCAGCCCGATCCGCCGAAGCCGGTGCAGGTCGTGGAGGTTCCAAAAATCCTTCCCCTGCCGGGCCAGCTCAAGCCGCTGCCGCCACGACGCACGGCCCATCCGGTGCCCGAAGTCGCCGACCCGACCGTGCGCGTGACGCAGGCCAATCTGGCGGCGCGTATCCAGCCGACGCGGGCCGGTTATGTGAACGCGGTGCAGGTCTATCCCTATTCTGCCGGCGCGCTCTATCAGGTCTATGCCTCGCCCGGTGAGATCACCGATATCATGCTCCAGCAGGGTGAAAAGCTGGTCGGCACCGGGCCGGTGGCCGCTGGCGATACCGTGCGCTGGATCATCGGCGATACCGAGAGCGGGGCGGGGGCCACGAAGCGCATCCATATCCTGGTCAAGCCGACCCGGCCGGACCTGGCTACCAACCTGATCGTCAATACGGATCGGCGCACCTATCTCGCCGAACTGCGCTCCACGCCGGTGACGTATATGGCGTCGGTATCGTGGGACTATCCCGAGGATGATTTGATCGCCCTGCACCGGCAAAACGATGCGGCCGATGACATTGCTCCTGTGGACGTGGGTTTGGATCTCGACGCGCTGAATTTCCGTTACGCCATCCAGCCGGTGAAAGGCGCCACACCGCCCTGGTTACCCAGCCGGGCTTTCGATAATGGGCATAAGGTCTATATCGCTTTCCCATCCGGGATCGGGCAGGGGGAACTGCCCCCGCTCTTTGTGCTGGGGGCCGATGGTGGGCCGGAACTGGTCAATTACCGGGTGCGGCAGAACTGGATGATCGTGGATCGCCTGTTTGCCGCCGCCGAACTGCGGCTGGGCGACAAGCATTCCGAGCAACGGGTGCGCATCGTCCGTACCGACGGACGGCGGACATGACCGGGCAGGCGCCGACAGTGGGCGAAAATCCCGCAGGTGCTGCAACGCCGCCGCCCGATCTGCGTCTGCGGGCCGATCGGCCGCGCGTGGTGCGTCTGTCGCGCACCGTGGTCTGGTCGCTGGGCGGGGTCGGCATGGTCGCGGTGGCCTTCGCGCTGGGTTACGCCCTTCAGGCCAGCCATAGGCCGCCGTCCACGTCGGCCACACAGGATACCGATGTCCGTCCCTCGGCCGACGGGCTGGCGGGGCTGCCCTCCGATTATATCGGCAAGGACGTGCCGAAACTCGGGCCAGCGTTGCCCGGTGATCTCGGGCGCGCCATCCTGCATGCGCAAGGGCAGGGGAAGGCGGCCTCCGGTACCGAAGACCACCGCGCCGCGCAGGAGGCCGAGGCGGCGATCGCCAGCCGGCTGTTCGTGCAGACGGGGGAGCGCGACCGTGCCAGTGACCAGGCGATGCCACCCGTGCCGGGCGCTCCTGCCTCTCAGGGGCGGGCGTCCACCACGGACGGACCACAGGCTGGAAACATTGCCTTCCTGGAAGGGCAGCCGGATCGCGCGACAACCAGCCCCGATCGCATCATGCCGCTGGTCTCGCCCTACGTTCTCCAGGCGGGCACGGCGATCGCTGGCGCGCTGAACACGAAAATCAGCTCTGACCTACCGGGCCAGATCGTGGGCCATGTGACCCAGAACGTCTATGACAGCCCGACCGGGCGCTTCCTGCTGATCCCACAGGGCAGCCTGCTGTTCGGGGCCTATAACAGCAGCGTCTCCTTCGGGCAGCAGCGCACCCAGATTATCTGGACCCGGCTGATTTTCCCGAATGGCGAAAGCCTGGTGCTGGAAAAGCTGCCCGGCGGCGACGCCATTGGCCAGTCCGGCCTGTCCGACGAGGTGAACAGTCACTGGGGGCAGTTGTTCAAAGCCGCCCTGGCCACGACCCTGCTCAGCGTGGGCTCCGAAGCCGGGACGTCATGGAACGAGAACAACCTGATGCAGGCGATCCGTTCTGGCGCCAGCAACGGGTTTTCCATGGTCGGTAACCGGCTGATCGATCGCAGTCTGAACGTCCAGCCCACCCTGACCGATCGGCCGGGGCTGCCCTTTACCGTTCTGGTCGGGCACGACCTGCTACTCAAACCCTACCGGGATCAAGGACATATACGATGACGGACCTGAAAATCCGGGAACTTCCCGATGAGAAACCGGTCAGAATGACCGTGGCGCTACCCGCCGACCTCCATCGTGACCTGCTTGCCTATGCGGCACTTCTTTCCGGCAACGATGGGGCGATGGACCCGGCCCGGCTGGTCGCGCCCATGCTTCGGCAGTTCATGATGTCGGACAAGGGATTCGCCAGGGCGCGGAGGCAGGCAAAAGCAGCATCGTCGGAAAAGTAGCCTCACGGCCACGGCTGATGGGCTTCGATATATCGGGCGAAGCTCTGGGCGCAGGGATTCTCATTGTCGGGCCGCCAGACAATGCCGAATTCCAGATGGGAGGAACCGCCTGCGTCACGGATTTCTATGATCGCGATGTCGTGGCCATGCTGATCGCGGATCAGCGGCAGCCACGAGGCCGGAAGTAGCGCGATGCCTTCCTTGTTCTGGACGAGTGCGACAACCCGATTGCTGCCGATATCATGATGACGGATTCTGGGATGGATATCGGTTTCACCGAGTTTTCGCCGGATAAGTTCCTTGAAATCATGACCGGCATTATCACGTCCGATCAGGAATGTTTCATGACGCAGATCTTGCCATGAGATTTCCCGTCGTGTCGCCAGAGGGTGATCGGTGGAGAGCGCCGCCACGATGCGGTCGCTCCAAAGGGGCATGACGCGCAGGACTGGCGTCAGATTGCGACGTGTGACGACCGCGAAATCGATCTGTCCGCGCTGGAGCCGACGCACCAGTCTCTTGCCTGTGCCCTCGGAATAGCGAAAGATGATATCGGGATGCGTAGCACGGAACTCCGCCGTGAAGGCCGAGAGGCGTCCAGGCAGGACGCAGGTCTGGATGCCGATGGAGATCTGGCCATTCTCGCCCTTGCCCGTCCGCCGAGCGCGGGCGTTCATGCCAGCCACGTTATCCAGGATCATCTGGGTCCAGAGGATAAATTCTTCACCGAAGGCTGTCGGGGTAGCACCGGCCGGGGAGCGGGTGAACAGCCTGACATTCAGCCGCTCTTCGAGGTTGTGCAGGGAGCGGCTGACGGCCGATTGCCGGGTGTTCAGGAAACGTGCCGCGCCGTGGATACTGCCTTGCTCGGCGATTGCCCGCACGCATAGGAGTTGCCACAGATCGAACGGTGGGCGCCGCATGGCCCGTCACACCATCTTGCCACGGCATGGTTTCAAAACCGTATTGTCCGTTAATTGTATAAAACGAGCATAGATGGGCAGAATAAACATGGCAGTTTTATCCTGTGATTGGGTGTTGTTACGCCTCCGAAAACATAGCTAAATAAAATGACGCTGATAAAACTCATCTTGCGGAGACATTAATGTCTCCGCCCTGTTCAGAAATTTTCTTGATGTGATTTAGCATTCGTAGCCGTAAAATACCACTTACCCACCGGATGCATATCCAATAGGGAAGAAATAGCCGCTTTGTTTTTCTATCTGTGCATTTTATTCGCGTTTCTGTAGTTAGGAGGCACTCGCCTTTTGTAATTGACGTTACCATAATTGATACAAACACTTTATAGAAACCGGGCCGAGTAAAATGGATAAAATCAGAGGGGGATCGCATCACAGGAGATGTATTCGAAGAATCGAATGTGCCTAAAAGGCCGCGTATGATTTCTTTGGAGGGAATTTCGCGAAGGACGATAAAATCTTCAAAATCAAACATATCCGTTGCATCAGATGCTTTCAGACGTCGCGCCGGAAAGCGTAGCGAAAGGAAGAAACGGATAAGAGGGTCGTCCCTCAGCTTGAATGCCAAAGCGATTTTGAACAATGAGTTCTGATCGCTTCTGACCTTGATTGCATGTTGTTCTTTGAAATCATATTCAGGCGACACTTGATCGAGATCGGATGACGTTGTGAGAGTTTCGCCGCGCCGGATAAGAACATTCATGATGCGATCGGTAATATTCACGACTGCCAGCCTCCCCCAAGTGCGCGAAAGCATTCAACTGCGGCGCGATCCTCTTCTGCCCGCATGGATGCCAGTCGATCCTGCGCGTTCAATAAGGTGATGTTTGCTTGAAGGGCATCATTTAGAGCCAGAGTGCCCGCTGTATAGGACTGCCATGTGAGAGCCGCAGCATGGTGCAACGCTTCAACATTATGCATTTGTGACGCGATCGCTTGCCGTGTCTGGGAAAGATGAAAGAATGCATCTTCTACATCTTCTGCTGCGCGTAACATGGTGGCCTGATAGCTGGCGAGCGCCTCTGCGTAACTACCACGAGCACGGGAGACATCGCTGGATATTTTTCCGAAATCGAAAATGCGCCATCGTAATGCTCCTGTCGCAGTCGGCTGGAATCCAGGCGCAGTGAATAGCTGTTGCGGGCTCATACTTTCGAAACCCAGCGCGCCCTGAAGAGATATTTTTGGATAATAATTTGCCAGAGCCTCGCCGATGCGGGCGTTGCTTGCTGCCAGTCTTCTTTCCGAGGCGATAACATCGGGCCGACGCCGGAGAACTTCCAGAGGCTGCGCATTCGCGGATGGTGCGGGAACAGCGGGTAATTCAGCATAAATCCTGAGTTCTACAGCGTATGTTCCGGGCTGTGTTCCCATCAGGACATCAAGTCGGTTTGACTGCGTTTCCTCATCTTTTTCTATATCGATCATGTTTTGCCGGGCGGCCTCGACGACTACTGTAGCAGAGGACAATTCCCGGTCGTCGGCAACATTTCGACTGCGACGCTGCCGGATAAGGTCCATCATCTTCTGGTTGGAGGTGAAAACATCCCTGGCTATGCGTAGCCGGGCCTGATCGCCCCGGATGCGGAGGTATGTATCGGCAGCCTCGGCCGCGAGGCTCAGTCTCGTACCATCACCTTCTGCCTCAGCAGCCTGAAACTCATCCCGTGCGGCTTCGTGTGCTCTTCTCAAACCGCCGGCGATGTCCAGTTCCCAACTTGCCACCCCACCGACGTTGTACTCGCGATAATCCCGATTGAAGTGTGGAATTTCCCGAACAATGTGACCGATGAGTCCTTCTTCGGACAATCTTGTCGCCGAAACCTGAGGGGAAAAATCGAGAGTTGGTAACATCTGTGCGGCTGCTGAGCGCGCGATTGCCCGTCCCTGAAGCACTCTCGCATAGGCTGCCTTCAGATCAAGATTCTGGGTAAGCACTCGGGACTCAATTTTATCGAGTTCTGTATCATGAAATGATTTCCACCAAGAAACCGCGTTCTCCGAGGAAGATATCGAGAACGCTGTTTTGCTGACATTGTGGAACGGGATAAGCGATATTTGTGGTGTCCGATAGTTCGGACCGACAGCGCATGCCGTCAGGCATGACATCACTGCGGCGAATACCGACTGTCGAATAATGGCTGCGGCGGGGCGGCGTCTCGCCCCTGGGTAAATAAGGCAACGCGTTCCTTCCTTCAGGGTACGGTTCTGAATCACCTGGGGAACCTCTGTCATGAATTGGTGCAGCCGCATGGAGTGTGGCGTATGACGTGTTCCATAAATCGTCACTCATTGTCAACGTGAGTAGCTCAACGTATGAATTAAGTGTTCCCTTTTTCGACGTGAGGTTCGGATGCAGTCAGCAGGCAAAGGTCAGAGAGGCCCGATAGACCATGAGCGGCGGGAGCAGATTCTCGATGCCGCCAATGAGCATTTCCGCCACTATGGATACAAGAAAACGACTGTCGCTGACCTTGCCAAGGCGATCGGTCTCTCGACTGCATATATCTACAAGTTCTTTGATTCCAAACGGGCTATCGGCGAAGAGATCTGTCGCCAGTGTCACGAGCGGGTGATGGCGGACGTCAAGGATGCCATGGGCTCCGGCAAACCAGCGTCGGAGAGGCTTCGCCTCATCTTTCTGACCCTTGCCCGTGACGGAATCGACCTTCTGTTCAATGACCGGAAAATGCACGACATTGTGCTCGCGGCTCTGGAAGAAGGCTGGTCGACGGCCGCCGACTTCGACGCGGAATTGCTGTCACACGTCAGATCGGTGATTGCCGATGGCAGGGACGCAGGAGAGTTTGAGCGCAAGACTCCACTAGAAGAAGCCTGCCGTGGAGTGGTCCTTGCACTCCAGCCTGTCAGACATCCCGTGCTTCTCGAGTTCAATCATAATACCCTTATTGAGGATGCCTCTCTCCTGGCCGGCCTGGTGCTGAGGAGCCTTTCAGTATAGAATTAATAAGTGACGAATTGACAATATAATCACTCGCGGCGAAGATGGCTCCCACGATGTATCGAGGGAGCAATTTGAATGCCGCCAAGAAGACGGTTTTTCGGGAAGTGGCTGGGCATATTGCTCCTCATGCCCGTAGTTGGTTGCAATAGGCATACGCCGTCAGATCCGCGCACGGCTCCGCGTGCCGTCCTTGTGATTGTTCCCGGCAGCACGACCTCTTCGTCCCCGATATATCCCGCTGTCGTCGCAGCACGCGTGCAGCCCACGCTTGCCTTTCGTGTTGCGGGGAAAATAGTTTCCCGGAAGGTCGACGAGGGTCAGGTCGTACATCGCGGTGATGTACTGATGACCCTCGACAGAACCGATCTTGCGCATGACGTGACCAGCCAGAGCGCTAATGCGGCATCCTTGCGTGCGGCCTGGGAGAATGCAGCGGCTGACGAACGTCGTTATCGGGGTCTGGATCAGACGGGCGCCGTGTCGAAGTCTTTCTACGATGGAATACGCAGTCGTGCCGAAAGTCTCCACGCACAACTCATGGCGGCGGACGCCAATCGCAGGATCGCGACTGACCGGGACGACTATACGGTTTTGAGGGCCGACCATGACGGTACGGTGCTTTCCGTTTTTGCCGAGGCCGGTAATGTTGTATCGGCAGGCCAACAGGTCCTGACCTTCGCATCAGCCGGTCCTCTGGAGGCGTCGGTTGATCTCCCCGAAGACATGAATCTTCCTATCGGCTCTTCAGCGATCGTTTCAGATGCAAAGAGCGATCAGATCATCACGCGCGCCGCGTCGCTCCGCCAGATCGCCGCTATTGAAGATACTGCAACGAGAACGGTGAACGCACGGTACATCATCCCGAATTTTCCGACGAACTTACGGATCGGACAGACGCTCACTGTTACGCTGACATCGTCACTGTCCGACGATATGGTCGTTCCTCTTTCTGCTCTTTTCGATATGGGAAGCGCACCGGGCGTATGGATCATCGAACCATCTAACAAGAAGGTCGCGTTTCACCCGGTGCCTCTCCGGCGTGTTGAAGGCAGCGCGGCTGTTATAATGCCCGATCAGAGAATGCGCGACCTGCGTGCTTCCGGCGAATTACAGGTGGTCGCTGCTGGTGTCCATGACCTCCATGCGGGGGAAGTTGTGACGATCGCGCCTGACCAGGCGCAGATGCAATGAAGGCGTTCAATCTCTCGGCATGGGCGGTTAGGGAACAGGCGATCACGCTGTTCCTGATCGTCGCGCTCGCCCTATCCGGTGCCTATGCTTTCTTTGCACTCGGCCGTGCAGAGGAACCAAGTTTTACCGTCAAGACGCTGACAGCTACTGTTCTATGGCCAGGCGCTACAGCAGAGGAGGTACAGGATCTGGTTGCCGATCCGCTGGAAAAGCGCTTGCAGGAGCTGACCTGGTATGACCGGGTGGAAACAATGGCACGCCCCGGCATGGCGGTCATGATGCTCACCCTCAAGGACAATACACCTCCATCTGCCGTGCCGGAGGAGTTCTATCAGGCGAGGAAGAAACTGGGGGACAGCGCGCATGTGCTTCCACGAGGTGCTATTGGCCCCTTCGTCAACGACGAATATTCCGACGTGGTCTTCACGGTTTATACCCTTGAAGGCAGGGATGTTCCGCTCTTCTTGGTGACCCGTGCTGCGGAGACCGTGAGAGAGAAGCTTCTGCATGTGCCAGGGGTCCAAAAAGTAGCGATTGTCGGGGAGCAGCCGGAGCGGCTGTATATCGATCTCTCACACTCGAAGCTGGCGGAACTCGGCCTGAGCGTAACGGACGTTATCCAGACGCTTCAGGAACGGAATGATGTTGTAGATGGGGGTTTTGTCGAAACCAGTGCCAGTCGGATTTATGTTCGTACGCGGCAACCACTGTCGCGACCGGACATTATCGGAAACACAACGATCAGTGTGGGGGGCCGGACTGTTCGACTGGGTGATATCGCGGCGGTCCACACAGGTTATGAGGAACCACCGGATTTTCTGACCCGTCATAACAACCAGTCCAGCCTGGTTCTCAATGTTGTCATGCGGCCTGGCTGGAATGGCCTGAAGCTCGGTGCTGCGCTGTCTCATGCTGAAGATGGGATCAACCGGAGCCTGCCGGTCGGGATTACGCTCACGCGGATCGTTAATCATGCGCAAAATATTCACGCGGCCGTCGGCGAGTTCATGTTGAAATTCTTCGTGGCGTTGAGCGTCGTCATGTTGGTCAGCTTTATCAGCCTCGGCTTTCGTGTGGGTCTCGTTGTGGCAGCTGCCGTGCCTCTGACGCTGGCAATCGTCATGATCCTCATGCTTGTAACGGGGCGCGCGCTCGATCGGATCACGCTTGGCGCCCTGATCATCTCACTTGGACTTCTTGTCGATGACGCGATCATTGCTATTGAAATGATGGTCGTGAAGCTTGAGGAGGGCATGAACCGTATTGCGGCCGCGTCCTACGCATGGTCTCACACGGCGGCACCGATGCTCGCGGGAACACTCGTGACGATCATTGGTTTTACACCTATCGGTTTTGCACAATCAGCCGCAGGTGAATACGCAGGAAACATCTTCTGGATCGTCGCGTTCGCTCTCATCACGTCATGGTTTGTCGCCGTTATTTTTACGCCTTATCTGGGTGTCAAATTTCTGCCTGATCTCCGGGCAGCACATGCGCAGCCACCGTATCAATCCGCACGGTATGAGCGTTTCAGGCGGCTGGTCCGCAGCGTAATAACTCATAATAAGGCCGTCTGTGCAGGCGTGGTCTGCCTGTTCGTGCTGGCGTTTGTCGGTATGGGATTTGTGCGGCAGCAGTTTTTTCCCAGTTCGGATCGACCGGAGCTGCTGGCAGAAGTAATAATGCCGAAAGGAGCACCCATCGAAAGCACGGCCGAAGCAGCAAGGAAAGTCAGTGACTGGCTACAGAAGCAGCCTGAAACTCTCAGCGTCACAAGCTATATCGGTGGGGGCGCTCCCCGGTTCTTTCTGGCGTATAATCCGGAACTGCCTGATCCGGCATTTGCAAAAATCGTTATTATGACCGCAAACGCGAAGCAGAGAGACAGGCTGCGCGATAGCTTGCGCCAGGAAGTCGCGAAGGGCCTGGCGCCAGAGGCCAGGGTGCGTGCGACCGAGTTCGTCTTTGGTCCTTATACGCATTTTCCGATCATGTACCGCGTCATGGGGCCGGACGCCCAAACAGTAAGTCATATCGCTCAGCAGGTCAGCGATATTGTCCGGGCCGATCCCGAGACGCGGCAGGTGAATACCGACTGGGGAGAAAAACAGCCATCCCTGCATTTCGTGATGAATCAGAGCAGGCTGGCGCAGTTGAGTCTCTCACCTGACACTGTCTCGCGTCAAACCCGATTTATGTTGCAGGGCATAAGCGCGGCCCAGGCTACCAAGGATATTCGGTCGGTTGATCTGATCGTGCGCTCCGACGGCCAGTCTCGTGCAGACCCGGCCCGGCTTCTCGATCAGGATATCATTGCCGGTGACGGCCGTCGTATCCCGCTGCGGCAGATCGGCATGCTGGAATATCGCAGCGAAGAGCCTGTTCTGTGGCGGCGAGATCGCATTCCGACGATGACCGTGCAGGCGGATATCAATGATCAGCTTCAGCCGCCCGAGGTCGCCGCGCGACTGGACAAAGTGCTGCAGCCTTTGCGAACGACCCTTCCAGAAGGGTATCGTATTGAAACGGGAGGTAATACCGAAGAGTCCGCGAAGGCCAACGCAGCAATGGCACCGATTTTTCCGATCATGATTCTGCTCATGCTCGGGGTTATCGTTGTCGAAACCCGATCTCTATCGGCGATGACGATGGTCTTTCTGACGGCACCTCTCGGCCTCATCGGAATGGTTCCCACGCTTCTCCTGTTTCACCAGCCCTTCGGGTTTAATGCGATCCTTGGTCTCATCGGTCTTTCAGGCATCCTGATGCGCAATACGCTGATTCTGATTGGTCAGATCCACACTAATCTGGCAGACGGCATGGAGTTTTCCGATGCAGTTGTCGAAGCCACGGTACAACGGGCACGCCCTGTCATCCTGACGGCCCTGGCGGCAGTCCTGGCATTCATTCCACTGACTGAGTCGATTTTTTGGGGAGCACTGGCATTTACTCTGATTGGCGGAACTGCCGCCGGTACCGTGCTGACACTCCTTTTTCTGCCAGCGTTATATACTCTCTGGCCGAGGAAGTCATTGGGGACGATTCATGCCGAACATGGCTGATATTTCCCGCTTAGATCTTTGCTTTCTGCACATATTGCTGTGATATGACCTCAAAACGGCAGGAACTGCCTTCATGTCTCAGCAATCTCCGTAGAGACCCGGTACGGGGATAAAACCCGGTAGATCGCGGACGCGATCGAGCCAGCGCATAAGAGCCGGGTAGGGGGTAAGGCTGATACCGCCTTCGGGTGCTAGTGCAAGGTAGGGAAAGAGAGCGCAGTCGGCAATTGTAGGCCGGCGGAGCGCAAACCAGTCCTGTGTCTCGACATGCGCATTAAGCACCGGCAGGAGTTTGTCGGTCCAGCGCATGGCAGTGCCCATATCGAGGGGATACCCGAATTTCCGGATCAGACGGGCGGCGTTGGGGCCGTTGCGCACCTCGCTCGACGCCACTGAAAGCCATTGCGTGATGGTGGCCTGTGACATGGCGTCTTCAGGCCACCAAGCGCGGTCCGCCAGCCGGGCGGCAAGGTAAACCAAGATGGCCTGAGAGTCCCGAAGTGTGAAGTCACCATCCACCAGAACCGGGACTTCCCCGAACGGGTTCAGTTTCCGGAAATCCGGATCATGGTTCTCACCTGCTGCGAGATCGACCGGAACGAGATCCAGCTTCGTATCGGTCAGGGCCGCGAAAAGCCGGATCTTGTAGCAGTTTCCGGAGACGTCCAGATCATAGAGAAGCATCACGGAGTGTCCTGTGGTTGGAAATTAAGAGGGCAGGAGACAGACGGAGCTTGCCCGGCAGCACCATGGGCTCTAGTGTGACGAACGACTGTTCGTGAGTCAAAGGCGAAATGAGAGAACCCGTTCCTATCCACCAGATCGTTGTCGAAGCCCGCGAACTGTTTCGCGAATATGGCTACGAAGGGGCATCCATGCGCGATCTGGCCGATCGCGTGGGTCTGCGTCCGCAAAGCCTCTACACGCGCTTTCCGTCGAAGGAATCGCTGGTGCCAGCAGTGCTGGCCCTGACTCTCGACGATACGCTGGTCGATCTTCCGGATCCAGCGGGGGACTGGCGTGCTGCCTGGCGGATGCTGATCGGGAGGATCGCGGAGACGTTCGAGGCACGAGGGCGCTGCGTGGGATTGCATCTCGCGTATGGCGTGACGGCGCAGACACCGGACGCTCGGGACGCGGTGCGGACGTTTTTCGCACGATTGCGCGATGCGATGGCCGGGATTCTGGACGCCGGGGAAGTTTCTGAACCGGTATCCGTCGCGACGGATACACTCGCGCAACTCGAAGGGGCAACGCTCTGGATCACGACCGAGGGCGACATGGAACCGCTCCGGCATGCTGTGGAACGTGCCCTGTGTATTGGTGATCGGGAAGGGAGACCACTGTGATCGAAACCAAAAGATTGTGTCTCTCGCTTCATCAGATGACGGATTTCCACGATCTACATACGATGTGGAGCGATCCGGATGTCGTTCGACACATCAGCTGTGTTCCATCGTCGGAACAGGAGTGCTGGTTTCGCCTTCTTCGCTATCGGGGCCTGTGGGATCTTCTGGGTTATGGATACTGGTGTGTCCGCACGAAAGCGGATGGGCGCTATGTCGGCGATGTCGGCTTCGCCGATTGGAAGCGCGATATCGAGCCATCTCTGGACGCTGCGCCGGAAGCCGGCTGGGTTCTGGCGCGCTGGGCGCATGGCAAGGGATTTGCGACCGAAGCCCTTCAGGCTGCATTGGCATGGATGGACGGGCGCGGCGTGGATCGCACGGTCTGTATCATCGCACCGGAACACGCGACGTCGTGCAGGGTCGCGGAGAAATGCGGATATTTTCTGAAAGGCAGCGCTTGTTTCCGAGCGGAGCAGACGCTGCTTTTACAGCGCAAGAGGGACGATCGGTGATGGACGCTTCCGTAACGACATACCGTGCCTGGAGCTGGCACGCGCCGGGCGAGCCCGAACAGCTTCAACTGGTGGACCGGGCCTTCGTGTCTCCAGGACCGGGTGAGATCGTCGTGCGGAATACCATGATCGCGCTCAATCCCGTTGACTGGAAAGTCATTGCCGCCAGTCCCGACGGATGGAGGCCGGGGCATGTGCCGGGCGTGGACGGTGTCGGAATCGTCGCGGAGGTCGGCGACGGCGTGAGTATCCCCCTGGGAACGCGGATCGCATATCATCAGGGGATCGGCAAACCGGGTAGCTTCGCGGAATATACGATCGTGGATGCCGATTGTGCGCTCGTTATTCCCGACGGTGTCAGCGACGAGAGCGCCGCCGGAATTCCGTGTCCGGGGCTGACGGCGTGGCAGGCGCTCGCCAAGGTACCGGATATGCCGAACCGGGATGTACTGGTGACCGGGGCTGGCGGCGCTGTGTCGCTGATCCTGGTGCAACTGGCATTGCGTCGGAACTGGCGTGTCTGGGCGACCGCGTCGCCGGCTCATCACAAACGGCTGCTTGCGTTGGGCGTTGCCGGTACGTTCGATTATCGCGATGAGCGCTGGCGTGCGCAATTGACCGTAGCACTCGGGCCGCGCCGCCTCTTTGCTGTATTCGACACCACGAGCGGGGCGTATGCACGCGGTCTGGCGCCACTGGTGGGGTATAACGGACATCTGGTCTGCATTCAGGATCGGCTGGAATCACCGCCTCTGCCGCCGTTCACGACGGCGCTGTCCCTGCATGAAGTCGCGCTGAACAGCGCGCACGGCCATGCGACGGCGGAGAACTGGCGGGAGTGGCGCCAGGCCGGAGCGCAGTTGCTCGACGCTGTGCGGATTGGTGCCCTCGGCCTCCAGCCGCATATAGTCACCGCGTTCGATGACCTGCCGGCAAGCCTCTCCGCCCTGAAGCACGGGCGCATCAAGGGGAAAAAGATTCTCGTGCGCATTGAGGCTTGAAGCCGTAATACCAGCGTGCCCGTGCCCTCAGTGACGCGCGCGAGTAGAGTTTCCAAACTGTGTGATGACTGACTTCGGGCTGTCAGGGGTTTCGAAGCGTAGACTAATGGCAGCAACGGGGGGGGAATCCGGCCTGTCCGCTTTGGAGCGCTCAGATAATGTTTCCTGCCGTTCACTCGACGACATGTGGCTGCCACTGTGCGCGCATGGCGGTCATTGCCGTGACCAAAGCAATCGTCCAGAAGCGGACATATGCGGCACAGGGAACGGTGGCACGTCGCGCGCCCCATTTCGGCATTTCAGGCGGCCATAGATTCCTAATTTGAGTCGGCGAATCAACGGTATCCTTGGCGAGCAATGTGTGGACCAACTAGCCTGCGGACGAGTTTCTGAGACCAGTGTGTTTAAGTCACTTAGACGGCGCCAAAATATATTGCATATTACATCCAGATCTAAATAGGGGAGACAACATGCCGGATATCGCCGTCCTAATCACAAACTGCAATAGCGTAGACCGTGCTGAAATCGGATTGAGGGAAGGCGCCCTCAACATTAAGTATGGCCCAAACGGGATCGGCAAAAGCACGATTGCGCGCGCTATCGTTAGCAAAATTCGTGCTGACGGCAGACTGGAGAATCTTGCCCAGTTTAAGGGGCGCGGAAAATCGGGAGCGCCCTCTCCTCAGGTCGAAGGCATTGATGAGCTGAAGTCAGCGCTCGTTTTCGATGACGATTACATCCAGCAATTTGTGTTTCAGAAAGACGAAGTACTAAAGAACAGCTTCGAGGTTTTCATTAGAACGCCTGAGTATCTGGCGGAAATGGCAGAGATCGACGAACTGCTGGCTGGTATTCGGCAGGCGTTCTCCGACAATCAGAAAATTGGTCAGGTAATATCGGACTTGAAGGAGCTGCGCGACGCATTCGGCAAGCCAAGCAAAACTGGCGCGATACCCAAGTCAAGTAAGATCCATAAGGCTTTTGGCTCAGGCAACAAACTTGAAAACATTCCGGCGGCGCTCAAGCCGTTTGAGACGTTTATCAAGAGCCAGGAGCCTGCCAAGTGGGTCAACTGGCAGATCAAGGGAAATGAATTTTTGCAATTAGGGGACGCGTGCCCTTACTGCGCTTCACCACTCGACCAAGCTGGAAGCAAGGATGCGGCTCTTGCAGTTGAGAAGGAATACGATGCTACCGCCGTTGGTCATCTCAGCGCCCTGCGTGCCATCATCAATAGGCTAGGTAGTTATTTTAGCGAAAGATGTCGTGAAAATCTTGATAAAGTCACAAAAGCCAAGGTCGAACTCACAGCCCAGGAGAACAGCTTTCTTACGGGGCTTAAGGCAGACATAGATGCCCTCATAGAAAAGCTTGAAGGCCTCCGCACTATGTCATTCTTCTCTTTGCGGGACGTCGAAGAAGTAGCCGATAGACTGACGCCCTTAAAAATCGACCTGGGGTTAATGGACAAGCTCGATTCCGAGGAAACGCGAAAGACTGTTGACCCCATCAATCAGCAGCTCGACGGGCTGATCGCCAAAGTCGGAAACCTAAAAGGTAAGATCAATCGACATAAGGCCCGCATCAAAAAGGCCATCGATGAGAACCAGTCGAGCATAAATGCCTTTTTAAAATCAGCCGGCTACAAATACACCGTCGAGATTGTGCCTGAGCCTGACTCTTACAAGATGAAGCTAGTTCACCAGGATCTCGCCAATCATATCGAAGCTGCCACGCGACACCTGAGCTACGGTGAGAAGAATGCCTTCGCGTTGGTCCTGTTCATGTATCAGGTGCTGAGCGAAAAGCCTGACCTGGTTGTCCTGGACGACCCGATCTCATCGTTCGACAAGAATAAAAAGTTCGCCATATTACATGAGCTTTTTCGTGGAAAAGCCAGTTTGCGCGGGCGAACAACACTTATGCTCACCCACGATATCGAGCCTGCGATCGACGTGATCAAAAGCACCAGTGCGATTTTCCAAGGCGCCTCGCCATCTGCCAGCTTCCTTTCATCTCGGGCAGGCGTCGTATGCGAAGTGCCGATCGAACGGCATGACATACAAACGTTCTCGAAGATCTGCGCCGACAATGTCGCTGCCCTCAATGACAGCATTTGCAAAGCCATTTATCTGCGCCGCCACTACGAGCTGCATGGCGATACTGAGTTGGAATACAATCTGCTGGCAAGCCTGTTCAAGGGGCGGGAAACGCCAACCATTCAGTCTGGCACCGCTAATCGTGACATGACTGCTGAAGAAAAGAACACGGCAGAGTCTAATATCAGGGAGGCCTTCATTCCCGATTTTGACTATGACGCCCTCGTGTCCGAAGTCACCAACGTGGATGCCATTAGAGCGAAATTTCACGCTACGACAGTTGGCTACGAAAAGATTCAGCTATTTCGCATCATCAATGCTGAACATGATGATAATGTCATACGCAAGTTCATCAATGAGGCTTACCACATTGAAAACGAGTACGTGATGCAGCTCAACCCCCATAAATTCGAGATTATCCCGGAGTATATTGTGGCGGAGTGTGAGCGAATGCTCGCGCCAACCCGTGCTCAATAAATAGCATGAGCGAGTAAACGGAACTGGAAGTCGTGGCTGGTGTCCGCATCTGGGTGAGTCTGCCCATTAGCTGCCAGTCTGCTTTCGCCAAAACTTGGTCGCGAAAGATCTTGATGCTCATGTCCGCTGCGGGGGCGGCTCTTCGACGGCATACATGACCGAGATGAGGGCGTCTGCCCCCTGTCCGCTTCACATTCCTTGAGCGGACAGGCAGTTCCGGGGGGGGGGAGAACGAACCCGCTGCGCGGGATTGGTGCGGTGTGCAGGCCTGTCACCACGGCGTGAGCGATCTGTTTTATTTGGAACTGTCCTGATCGGGCCAAGCACT